>PVLA01001606.1:0-115538 GCA_004027455.1 Hydrochoerus hydrochaeris | reverse complement strand
GCCCGTAATCTGAGCTGGAATGCTGAATCTTTACAGTACATTCTATAAAATGATGTTTTGTTGGTAACATGTTGCTAGGACTATGAAGAAGTGAGACAGTGACCTGATTACAGTGGGTCCATCCTCTGGAAAACTGTGGAAGGGTGTAGAAAATGTCTCTAAAACTGAGATAGTAATTTGTTAGTTAGCTAGCCAACACTGTGATGAGACACCTGAGAATAACAATTTGTAGGAGAGAAAATTTATTTTGGCTTATAGTTTCAGAAGGTTCAGTCCTTGATCATTTGATTCGGTTGCAGGAGGCCTGAGGTGGGCAGAATGCTGTGACAGAAGGGTGTGGTGGAGCCATGTTGCTTACCTCAAGGCAGCCAGGATAGAGAGAGCAAAAGAAAGAGCCAGAAAAACAAAACAAACAAAAAAAAAAAACAAGAGATGGGAGCCAGACATAATCCCCAAGGTCATGCTTCCATGATCTATTTCAACTAATTGCTCCTGATTCCTATTTCCATCACTACCAATAATGCAGTAAAATTATGATCTCACCAATTTGTTAAACTATGGTTGAAGTTGGAGCCCTCAATATCTAACAAGTTCCCAAATGCTGATCATCTGCCAACCAAGCTTTCTTTTACTTTTTAAGTTACACTTTTATTGGTACATATTTATAGTACTTGCTTGTGAGGGTTTGGCACATGTACATAACACATCTTAATTCTTTCTTCATCACCTTTCCTTTTGTGCCCTTCCATTTCTTGTCCCTTTTGCAAAATGTCTAGCTCCCTATTTCCTATTATCCATCTTTTATGTTGCTCTTTATTTATATTTTGGGTTGCCAACCAAGCTTCCAACACTATAAACTTTGGGGGAGAGAGTTTAGATAACAAGTTCTTCTCCAGCTGGCATGCATCATTGGCTGAGAGCTGCCTGCATTTTCCACTTTCTCTGTGTCCCATGCACCGATCCATGGAATAAGAAAAAACTGTTAGGAACAGAATGCCAGCCAGTGAAGTCTTTCACACATATGAGGCTGGTGAGCACAGGAGCGAACTGCGCCTCCTGCAAGGATCACAGCAGGACACAGGGAAGAAGATTTCAGTACGATTCGTAAGGAAGAAATTGCAAGAAATTATAAGGAAAAAAACTCTTAACTTTAAAGAAGGCTTGTCTAAAAATATAGAAAAACCAATGTCCTGATGCTTCATAATGTCTTTGCTGTTATTATAATCATTGTAATAATTTAAATTTGTTTAACAGTTCTGTGTATGCTCTTTCATAAAACTTTTAAAGAGAAGGTAGGTGGAAACTATGGGTAAAGTACATGCAAAGAAAGGAAAAAAATAAAATTGCAGTTGTGAAAGTAAAATGTGCTCAGTCTCCCACCATATTTCAGCACAGAAGGCATGAAGAAAGAACCACAGGCAGATATGTCATCCCTTTCTCCTACCTTTCAGATATCACATTGTGAAAAATAGCAGTTATTTTTCATCAGAAGTAAAATCAAATTCAGTTTGCAGACAAGCACTCATGCTTTTGAAATAGTTATAACTTGGGGGTAAAAAATTTTTCATTCTACAGCTTTAATTAAAAAATGCTTCAAAATTAAAGATAATTTCTCACTGTGAGAGAATTGTTTTATTTCCCTCTAACTAGAAAAAAAACTAAAAAATCAGGCTATACCGATGCATACACTCTTTACCTGGTAATTGAATGAATAAATGAATTTAATTGTATGCATTAAATGAAGTCACTTTTATAACTCAGTGGTTCTTAGTGGGAGATGATTTTATCCTTTCTCAGATATGTGAAAATGTCTAGAGGACTTTTTGGTTGTTGTAACAGAAGAGAGGGATCTACTGGGTAGAATTCTGCCTTGTTATTTAACATCCTACAATGCATAGGACAGTGTCTATAACAAAGCCAAAATGTCAATAGCATCAAGCCAAGAAACCTGACCATAATTACTAGCAGTGTTTTGTCATTTACTTATTCTATTCATACTTACAAATCAGTGGGTTGCTCTTCTTGTCCCATTGCCAGTTTCAGTAAACCAGATAGGAAGGTTTTTGATCCATTCCAGAGTTATCAGGCTTTGGGATCCCCCAGAAGCCAACCAAGGACAAGAAACCTTAGTAAGGTTATTTGGGAGGTGACCTGTGGAGACACCAGTAGGCAATGGAGGAAGACAGGTAGGAAAAAAGCAACAAAGCCAAGCAATAATGTGCCATTATCAAAATGTTTACCGCCACAGCCCCTGGAGCTGATGAGACAGCTGGAGAAATGAGGAAGCTGGGCTACATACCCGCCCTTCTTCTCATCATTGGTTGATGTCCTGTGGCTTGTCCTTCATGCAGCCCAGGTATTGTCCATGGCTAGACAGAGGCCACTGACAGGAAGCAGCAGGTATGTACATTAAGGGGACTTCAGTGAGACATAGTGATTGACACCAGTGCAGGACGGGCATTCCACCCCACCATGGCAGGTTCAGTAGGGAATTAGATAAGTTGCTCATAGTGTATTTTATGAAGTCCTCATTATTTGTTTCTGAGACTCAGTAATGTTCGTAAGTTTTTAAAAAATGTAACAGATACTTAAATACATAAAGATTGTCATTATTATTGGGGTAAAATGTAATGTTTCAATACAGGTATACTCTGCACAATTAAACATATTTATCTCTTCCAACATTTATTATTTTCTTATGTTAAACTTTCAAGATCGTTTCTTCTAGCTTTTTAAGGTGTGCAGTTCAGTTAGCCCACACCAGAACTTCTTGCTTCTATCTACCTATAACTTAATGCTCGCTGATCAGTATTTCTCTGCCCCTCTTCACCTTCCTCACATTCTCCTCAGCCTGAGGTAAATACCACTCAGTTCTCAACTTCCGCAGAATCAATTGTTAGAATTCTACTTGTGAGTGGGATCATGCAGTACTTACTGTTCTGTGTCTGGCTTATGTTACTTAATATATTAATCTCCATTTCTATCTATTCATCCATTTTATTCTTTTTTATGGTTGAATATTATTTCATTGGGTTTTTCTGCTATACTTTCATTGTTCATTCATCATTGATGGACACTTGGCTTGTTTCCATTTATTGTTATTGTCAATAGTAAAGATTTTTGTCAGACATTGCTATCTTCTATCCTGTAGATACAGACCTAGTCAAGGGATTTCTGATCATATAGTTGTTCTATTTTTAATTTTTTAAGGATCTCACATGCTATTTTCTTTTATTTTCTTCTGTTTGTTTGTTTGTATTGGGGATCAAACTCACAATGTGACATTTGCCAGGCAAGCATTTGTGCCACTGAACTAAATCCCCAGCTCACATACTATTTTCTACAAAGGCTGTACTAATTTACCTTTCTACAACCCTGTGCAAGCATTCCCTTTCCTTCTCTCCTCCGCCGTACTTGTTACCTTTCGTCTTTTTCATCATGACCACTAGTAGAGTGATGTGATACCTCATTACAGTTTGGATTTGCATTTCATTGGTAATTACTGATGTTAGTCAATTTCATTTACCTGTTGATGACTTATACGTCTTTTTTTGTTTGTTTGTTTTAAAGAAATGTCTGTTCAGATCTGTTGCTTGTCTTTTAATTTGTTGTTTGGTTTCACTGCTGAGTTTTTGGGGTGCCTCATTTTCTGGAAATCAATTCCTTAACAAGACGTATAGTTTTCAAGTATTCTCTTCCCATTTTATTGGATGTCTTTGTGGATGGTTTACTTTGCTATACAGATTTTTATTAGAATCCATCCCATTTGTTCATTTTCAATTGTATTTTCATACTTTGGGGGCTCTCGTTCAAAATGATTGCCTATTCCAATGTCCTGATCCATTTCTCTTTTTTCTTCTATTAGGTTAATAGCTTTGAGTTTTTCATGTATTTTTAGCTGATTTTTGTAACTTATGAGAAAGGGCTTTGTTTCATTCTCCTGAATGTCAAAACCCACTTTTCTGAGCATGGTTTACAGAAAACAAATACCCTTCTCCAAAGTGTTGTTAGGACCTTTGCTAGATTATCTATTCTTCCCTACTGTTTATGTACCTGGATTTTCATCAGTATCATGCAATTCCAAGCACTACTACTTGACAGTATATTTTGAAGTCAGGTAGTGTAATACCTCCTGCTGTGTGCTGTTTGCTGGATCCTTTTGTCTATTCAGGGTGTGTTTCTCCTACACAGATTTAAAATAGGTATTTTATTGACCAAAAACAATAGGGAAAATGTCCACAATGCAGAGATTATGCAGTAAAGTCCTATGCTGTTCTTCTTCCTTGGTCCCCAGAGGGTAGCTCCTGCTCCCTTTGTTAAAAAGGTTGGGGGAATGGTGGTGGCTTAGTCCCCTGGCCTAAGACAATTCAAGTGCTTAGTTTGGAGTTATGTGCCTGCCTAGCGCTGGACTTCACTTTGGTAGTTTACAAGCCCAAGGCCTGAACTTAACTTCTCTCTTCCATGTATAAACTAGAATAATTTCCAACCTCTGTCCTTTGGGTTTGGGACACATGACAAGAGCATTTTTTTTTTCCTCTCTTCTTGTTTTCTTCTGTAAGTCTTTATACTTTGCTATTTTCAAAGCAGGCATTATGGTCCATCATTTGATTTCCTCACCTTTTGTGAAGGTACATGGTTTGCGAATGGCTCTTCACTGGATGTCTTTGCATAGAAGATCACTAGAGGATCTCAGTTGCCATCCTGTTCTGCCTTGCTTTCTCAGTCCTCTTCAATCCATATTTTTCCAGCACAGAACCAGGGAGACCTTCAAGAGAACCTAAAGCCACCTCCTTCACAACTTGGACAAATGTACATACAGTTTCTATTTTAATATTTTTGTCCTGGTACTAATTACTTGATTAATTAAGTTGATACAAAATAGGTAATAGTCTGTTTTCCCTTTTGTTTTTACTTTTCACAGTAGATTAATAAATGTCAGAAGGCCCTTGATATCTAGATATATTGCTTGTAGAAATATCTTGATGTTTATACTTTATTTCTTCTTGAAGGAACATATTAAATTCAAAGAAATTGGCTCAATTTTATTTAGAAAATGGTGAGTTCTGGAATCTTTCCACATTTTGAATACATTTATAGCTTAAATATTAATGAATATTTATGGTTTAATATTAAATTATTACTCAAAAGAGGTACGAAAAACTAATTTACAAGGAAATTTAAAATTAGTTTTATAGAAATGTTTAAAAGCTCATGTAACTCAATCCTCAATGCAATATTCATTTCTGTCCACACATTGTAATAATGTGTGCTAAAATGTATAAATTTAACCCTGATACACAGAGGCAAGGCTCTTTTATATGATTTATGGGATCACTGAAGGATTTATGTCTCCTCTCTAGTCATTTTTCTATCGCTTTGAGATTTATATTGTCCAATCAAGTAAAGACCACTTTCAAACTTATTTGAATAACTGCTGATAGACCATAACTTTTCCAGAAAAAAAGAGCAGGTCGCCGAGTGATATTCTAAGATTTGACACATCTTGAACAGGAAAAGTTTGGCTCCTGAGATTTTCAATATCTATCTGCTGGTCACTTTTTTACAAGTCTAGGTTAAGTCATTAAAACAAGCATGAACTGCGAACATCGGGTTATCACAAAGTTACGCACAAAGCTTACTTTGAATTTAACTTCAATAAGTACTATCAATACATAGAATTTTGCAATAACAATTTACTGCTATATTCTTATTTATTTATTTATGTTTGGTACCAAGAATCACACTCAGGATCTCGTGCTTGCCAGATAGATGCTGTGCTACTGAGCTATATCCCGAGCCATACTCATTTAACTTTCTTCCACTTATGTTAATTTTTCCCTTCAATGTCTATGGAAACATAAAATAATTTTTTCCTCAGTTATAATTATTTTGTATTTTATTTAGTGCTATAATTTGTATAAATAAGTAGAGAATTAACAAAGTGGGCAATAACACTAGATAAAGATTTTATGTATTTTATGGTATTTGGGTTTTTTATTACTAGGTAACATGTCATTTATAAATATAGAAGGATGATCTAAGATACAACATTTAGTACTATTGGAGACATTTGCATCATGTTAATAGAACTGGTTTTTTAATGCCAAGTATGTCAATGAAAATTCTAACACTATTATTTAACATGGAAACATGGCAAGATATTTCTGAAGAACCAGTTTATATATTTAGACATTGAATATGGGGTGTTTGCTCTAGTTTCTTTTGGATTCCGTTGGGTGTCTTTGACAAAGTGCTATGACAATCAACCTGTTTTTTTAGTTAGCATTTGAAAGGGCACTCAGCCAAATTCTAATCTCAAATGTGTGAAGTTATCTCATCTTTCATAAAATGTGCAGTTCTGCAGTATCAAAAATGGATTTGAGACATTTATGGCAAAGCACAGTACATGAGAGTCACATGAGGGTTGATGAGTGCATTTTCAAGTAATAAAGTGGGATTTTACTTGACTTTAAAGAATGTTTGGTTTGGATTTTATTTTCCCTTCAGGTGCCAAGAAGTTCAGACAATCTATTTATCAATGGGCAGAAAGTAAGGGCTGCTTTGGATATGTGTGTGTAAGTATATGTGTGTAAAGAAAACAGGAGTACAAATACAAAAATCATAGGTGATCTACTTGGCTCACAAAATGATTTTTCCTTCTGTAATCCCTAATTTGGATAATCTTTGATCATTTACATTCTCCTGAAGAGATTTTCATAAATTACCATTATGCATATGCTTATGATGAGAGTTACATTACTAACCAGGAACTTAATTTTTTAATGAACCTGGAAATCCTGCATGCATTAGGTACAAAAGTCTAGAATTTTCTTTTAGAATACTTTATATTTTAGTCATTACTATAGAAACTTTAAACAACAGCCAGTTACAGTGTCAGATGATGGCAAAGAAACTTTAATATATTATTTCTGTGCTTCAACAGTCTTCTAAATTTTTGACCATCTATGCAAGCCAATTGAAATGTTTCATTCTTGACCCTGTCACTGAGTCTGAGTGCAGCTTAATTGTATCATTATGGAAATATTTATTGTAGGAGTTCATATTTTGAAAATTTAGTTCCACATTTTGTAAACCAATCCTCTGTTCTACAATATATTGCTTCCATATTGTATATAATTATGTTTAACTTATTGCAACTTTTTGTCTATTTGACAAAGCACACATTTTGTTATACCTAATTTTTTCTTACTGGAGTTATGGTGTGTTATGGTTGATACATTGTGTCAACTTGAGAAGTTTAGAAGTTTAAAAGACACAGCAGAGTCCTTATATTGTGACTATCCTCAGCCTGTGCAAGAGAAGGGCAAGATTTTGCAAGTGCTACACCTGCTCTGGAAGGTGGCCTGTGTAGAATGTAAGGGAAGAAGACAGGCTTGCTCTTTCCCCCTTTTTGCTCTTGTTGCTTTGCTGTCTTCTGCTGCCTGAAAGTGCTGTCCCTGTGCCACACCATCCAGCCTTAAAGCCAGCTAATTATCAACTGAAACCTCCACAAACTGAGAGCTAAATAAACCTTTCCTTCTTTAATTTTGAGTGTGAGATATTTTGTCTCAGCAATGAGAGAAAAGTAACTAAGACAAGGTTCTTAAGTATTAATAGCTAATAATACTTCTTTTATGTAAAGGATACTTTCTGACAAGCACTGAAGGAAGTACCTTTATTTTTAAAATGCAATTCAATTAAAATCAGTATTAAGCAGAATATATATATGACATATATATTCTCCTGAACTTGGAAAAACACAATCCTGGAATGCATTTCTTCTAATTATTAACAACAACTATTTCTAAAGATCCTGTCTTATAGGGAAACGATATGCCAAGCCCTAACGTATACTATCTTTATTTTTTACATTTTTTAAGAGAGAAAACTAAGCAGAAAAAAAGAGAATTTCAAAACAGCATAATAAGAAATTAACAAAAAACATACTATTTTAAATGGCTAATTAAAAATAAACACACTAAAGTGTATTATGTTTCTTTGCCCTAGATATTATTTAAATACCTCATCTGTGCAACAGTCTTAAGCCCAAATATTTGGTATGTTATAATTTGCTCCTTTTACTCTGCAGTAATATGCTATTTGAATCATATGTTAAAGATTGCAAATCAAGGTAGACCATATAATTGTCAGGGATCAGCATGATTTTCCATGGAAACAATATATTTTAAAATGTATCTATCATTCATTAGGATGTAACAATCACTCTTCAGAGGGCAGCAGGCACAGGACAAGTTACCTTAGCTATACAAATCTGAACTTGGGTTTAATTCATGTGGCACCATAGACCACCTGTACCCTTCCATCATTCAGCTAACAAAACATTTATGAAACCATGAAAAAGAAGATGTTGTTCCCACCTGTTGCCAGAAGATATCAGTCAATCCCTTGTGCAAGGTCAAAACAATCTCATCCCCAAACTACAGAAAGTATGCCAAAAACTTAGGGAAGATAAAACCCCAAATCAAGGTATCATGTAACAACACTTTCAAATATCATATGTCCCCAGTGTTGTTAGTGGCACAAAGGATGGGGAAAATTATGGACATAGATAAGTCTGAGTAGAATAGGGTTTCAGAAGAATTGTAGTTTGAATGTGACTATGTTTTGAGAATATGCTACTCCCTATATTTGATTTGTACTTCCCTTTTTATGTATACAAAAGTGGGATATGATAAAGATGTAATATATTTAATTTTAAATATTGCATATAGTAAAAATGTACAATAACTCAAATTGGCAACTTTCTCATTTTCAGTAGAACATAAAGTTTCACTTCATTTCAAAATTAATGGTGTTTTAGATTTTTTTTATTTAAAGAGAAACAAAAGCATGTAAAGGTTAGAGATAATACAGAATTCCAAAAAAAAGAAATAATAAAAAATCAATAGTTAATAAATTACATATTTTCCTCTTAGAAATAGTTGTTCGAGTTACAAAATTAAAGCATACAATGTAGATAGTCAAACAGTGAGAGTGTAAACAGCTACACATGCATGAATCTCTGTATGTATTTCTATCCTTTCTGTATTAGAGGGAAAAACAAAACTTACCAAGACAAAACAAAACAAATTCCTACAAAAACATGAAACCAAAAAGTCATATAAAACCACAGTACAAGGTGATCTACAATGATTACTGTGTTGTTTCTTATTATCTTCAATAGAATGTCTATATCATCAGGCATAATTCAATATAGCAGTATAATTGAGTATAGCAGTCTATAAAAATATTAGTAAAAATATAACATTGTAGATATTATAAAACTTCAAAGGCAGGTAATAATCAAACCATAGTGGATATTCTAGTGATTCTTGTCATCTTAAGTGCAGTTGCCTATACTCCAGACTTGATACTATCAATCATAACAGCTTTGAATAAAATCTATCAATACAAAAGAGTGATCTAACAAACCAGATTCAATTACGATCAATCATGGTAAAACAGTGTAGGTTTTATAGAGCTTTACATTAAGTTAATAGGGAATTAAGGATGATTACCATATTATATCCTGTTATTTTAGGGATTGCTGTCAGTGCCTTCAAATCTAGTAGAGGTAGAATGACTGGAACAGAATATAATACATCTAAGCAGAGTAGTGTGAGTAATGTGGGTTTTAAATCCTGGTGCAAAAATAACAATATAGTGATCAAGGCCATCTATGTTAGAGATTCTAGTTATCCTTCTCTGCCTCATTTCTGCTATGCTAATTTCCTGCCTTTGTTTGTCTGGTTTTCTCCTTTATTCTACTGCCTGCCCCACTCATTGAGCCCTTTCTGCCACTGTTCTTGAAGTCCTGTTTTGTTTTTTTTTTTTATCTCTCTAGAATGTCCTTCAGTATTCTCTGAAGGGTTGGATTGGTGGTCACAAACTCACCCAGTTCCTCTTTGTCATGGAAGCATCTTATTTCTCCATTAATTTCTAGTGACAGTTTTGCAGGGTACATCAATCTGGGCTGGAGGTTATTCTCTTTTAGGGCTTTGAATACTTCACTCCAAGCTCTTCTTGATCTGATGGTCTGTGTCGAGAAGTCAGCTGTGATTCTGATGGACTTATCTTTATAGGTAATCTGTTTCTTTTCTCTGATGGTTTTTAATATTCTGTTTTTATATTGAAATTCTGGTATCTTGATTATTATATATCTGGGTGTAGCTCTTTTGGTTGTAGGTGGCTGGAGTTCTGTATGCCTCAAATATCTGAATATCATTTTCTTTTCCTATGTTTGGGAAATGTTCCTTAATTATTTCTGTGAATAGCCTTTGTAATTCACCTGTATGTATTCCTGCTTCTTTGTTCATGCTTCTTATTCTTAAATTGTAGATTCTCTTGTCATCTTCTAGTCTTTGTATTGTTATTGCCTGTTTCTTTGTTATTTTTAAGAGATCTTTCCTTTCATGATCACATGTTGCAAATTTGTCTTCAAATTTTTATAGTCTATCCTTAGTTTCTTTTAAGGAGTTTTGCCAGCTTTCAATCGAGTTTTTAATTTCCTGGTAATCTCTTTGAATCTGCTTCATGTGTTCTAGGATTTCTTTATATTCTTTATCGAATGTTTCTCTCCTTTTTTTGTGTTCCTCCCTTCTTCTGTCTGTATCTTCTTGAGAAGTGCTTAGCATTTCTTTTATTAATCTATTTATGTCTTGCTTTACCTGATTTAATATTTTAGTTTTGAACTCATCTATGAGGTCCTGAAGATATCTCTTAATGTCCATTGATGCCATGTCTGATGTTGCATGTTTCTGCCCTCAGTCTCTTTTGTATTTCCCTCTCCTGGATCAATGTTCTCAGGGTTTTGGACTGGGGGCTTTTTCTTGTTGTTTCTTGTCATGTTTTTGGTTTCTTCAATACAGGTGTATAGTGGAGGTCCCAGCCCCTTACTTTGTTGGTTATCATTCTTCTGAAGCACGGTGGCGAGGGGTTTCTTCCATCTCTTATTTGCCCTTGTCACTGAGGTGTAAGCAGAGGCTGTGTATGCTGGCCCCTCCTCACTGGGTCAGTCAACCTTCAGGGACCTTCACAAGGTTAGTGTGTGCTAAGTGTAGGGAATCGGTTTGGGACAGCTTATTGGGTCCAGGCCAGGGGTGTGACCCAGGCAAAGCAAATCCTATGAATCTGCTCTGGGGAGGGAGCAACCAACTAAAGTCACTGTCATTTCTAGTTCAGGCTCCTCCTGCCTAATTCCAACATGTCATCCATTTGGTCACGCTCTTCCCATGTGGAGGGTCTTATTCCCAACACTCACTGCAGATTAATGAAAGCCCCTCACAGGTTCCGTTTTCTGTTGGGCTCACCAACTCCCGACTTCAGCAGGACTGTGGCTCCTGTGAGTCATGGCTGGAGCATGTTTGGGTAGCTCTGTGGGTCACAGCGGGTCGTGGCAGGTTGCTACAGGTCACGTGGGTACAAGTTTGTGTGGCTCGGAGGGTCATGGCAAAAGCTCTGTGGCCACAAATTTTAGCTGTTTCAATGGTAGCCTGAGACTACATGTTTGACCAGCTTTTTACACTTTTAGTTTCTTCCTGTGTCAAGAGGATCCATCTCCCTCTGTGTGGGTCTCTCCAGGATGTTTTATTCTGGCATATGAGTTGTTTCTCCCTGGGAGTCTCTGTATTTTGTTGCTCACTGATCGGCTGTCTTAGCTCCTCCCTACCCACATCTCTAGATCATCTTTGCTCTTCTTTCTCTCCCAAAGTACAAGGAGAGGCTTTTGTACTTAAGGAAATTTCTGTTCTTACAAGAAATGTAATTTTTATGATATCTCATTAACTAGAAAGGATTAACCACAGAAGAGAGTGAAAAGCAAACAATACACCCAAAACACAAAGGAACTTTGTCAAAGTTCAGTATCTGCTCACATTCATTTCCTATAAATATCATTTACTGCCCTTTTAAAATTTCCTACAGTCCTGTACTTCCTTTGTCTCTGTAAAGAAAGTGTTTAAACCTAGGCCATCCAGACCTTTTTTGAGTTGCACATTTTGTGTGGCTCCAGAGCGTATGTGCACATTAATGTATTTTATTCATCCTGTTAATCTGCCTACTGCCAATTTACTTCAGCAGACTCAGTTATCCATCACTAGACTCAATTATGACAAAGCCATGATGAGTTATGAGGGGCACAAGAAAAGAATAGGGTGATCTTTCCTTAAATACCTGTTTCATTGAATAATTCTTCTACAGTATCTAAGCACATTGAGTACCATGTGGAAAAGCCTTCAGAATGCAGAAAAGAGGCTCAGGTTTTGTTTCCCTAAGTATTGCTAGAGATAAAGCAGCATCATTTTTTGAAAATTTAATATCTTTTCTGTCTTGAAGTTTTCTTAATAAATTGACTTTTAATAAATGCTAACTGACCTTTTTAAAGTGACAATGTTAAGACCTGATTCAGTTAAACATCCAGCAATTGCTAATGTGTATAATGACTCATAAGTAAATTACTTTAATTTTAACATAATACTTTAGAATCAGTAGTTAACTCTGATGTATGGTCTCTAACACTGATGATAATAGAGAAGATATTCAAAAGTTAAAAGATGATATTTATGTTTGAACATACAATAAGAAAAAGCATTATAGGTTTTGAGACTTAATTTTGAAGAAATGTGTATTTTGAATTGTTAAAAATTCTCATCATTAAATCTGAAATACAGTAATATTTCTTCCCATGCTTTTAACCATTTTCTCTCCCTTTAAAACTGAGGTGGAGGATGTAGGGAGTTTGAGTTACAAAATGTAAAATAATTAATTTTGTGGATATGTATTGTTCTATTGTAACAGGATAATGACCTATTTAATCAATGAGATATCAATACATGCGTACTTTGATCAAAATCTCAACCATTCATCCAAAAATGTATTGAGGAGGTCTAGAAATTTTGAGAAGGCTGAAAAGGGAAGTGCACATTTTCAAGGGGATTACCATTCAAAGAGGAAAACAATAATAATGCATATATCTCAAGTCAAAGCATAATTAAATATACCTAGGAGAGTATAAAAGAAATGGTCACTAATTACAATACTGGATAACAAGGAGGAATCCCTAGATGAAAGTGTAAATTCAGCATAAATTGGTTTGACAGTCCTTTGAAAATAAGAAAGGCTAACCAGGGCAAGAATGCTGAAATGGAATTGTACTATTGCTCGTTTAGCCTTTAAGGACCTTTATGACAAGACTCTGGTAGGGACTATTTTAAAAATTTTTTTTTATTTAAAGAGAAAAAAAAACAGAAAAAAAGTAGAAATCCTACATAATTTTTTAAAAAAGGATAAACGGTAAGAGATCAATTGTTGATAAATTACATATTGTCCTTTTAGAAATAGTTGTTCAAGTTACAAAATTACAGCATGCAAAGTAGACATTGAAGCAGTGATACTGCAAACAGATCTGTTCAACAATCCAATAAGAACTTAGAAGTATGGTTATCAATCCTATACACTTAAATATTCATGCAGTTATATATTTTATAGCACTTCCTATTTCCTCTCTTTTTGCAATAGCAATTATGTATTTTTAAATAATTTTATCTAAAGAGAAAAAAAAAGAAAAAGAAAAAGGGTAGCAACAAAACAGAATTCTAAAAGAAAAAAGAAAAAAAGAGAAAAAACACTAAGAAATCACTAATTGATAAATTACATACTGTCATCTTGAATGTAGTTGTTCAAGTTACAAAATTAATGGATATATAGTAGACATTCAAAAGGTGAGACTGCAAACAATTCTGCTCAAAGATCCAACAAAGATTCAGCAATATGCTCATATATTTTACACACTCAAACATACACACAGTTATATTCCTTAGAGCCCTTTCTTTTCCTCTCTTTTTTACAATAGCAACTACACATTTTGGGTTTTATTGCTCTTATAGTTCTTATCACTTTTTACACTAGAGATACAATGTGATATTTATAAATAAGATTCTTATTTATTTCACTAATGAGGATAGTCTCAACTTGTCTCCATTTACCTATGAAGGCCTCATGATCATCTATTTTTATAGCTGAGTAATATTCCATTGTGTAAAAATACCACATCTTTTTCATCCATTCTGCAGTTGATGGGCATCTTGGTTTTTTCCAAGATTTAGCTATTATAAATTGTGCTGCTATGAACATGGGGGCACATATATCACTGTGATATAAACTTTTCCGTTTTTCTGGGAAAATACCCTGGAGGGAAATAGCTGAGTTGAATGGAACTTCCAATCCTATTCTTCTGATTCTCCATATGGATTTCCATAGTGGTTGTACCAGTCTACACTCCCACCAACAGTGGAGCAGTGTTTCTTTTTCCCCGCAGCTTCGTCAACATTTGTTATCAGTTGATTTCTTGATGGCAGCTATTCTTTCCAGAGTGAGGTGAAATCTCAATGTTGTTTTAATTTGCATTTCTCGAATGACCAGTGATGGTGAACATTTCTTCATGTATTTATTTTCCATTTGTATATCTTTCTCTGAGAACTGTATGTTCATCTCAGATGCCCATTTTTGGAGAGGGTCTTTGAATTTGGGGAGCTTGATGTTTTTCAATTCTTTATATGTTCTGGACATAAGTCCTTTGTCTGAGGGGTTGCTGTCTAAAATTCTTTCCCACTCTGTTGGTATTCTTTTCACTCTGTTGGTGATTTCTTTTGAAGTGCAGAAACTTTTCAATAATATGAGATCCCATTTGTTGATTATTGAAGTGTTTCCCAATCATTTTGCGTTTTGTTCATGAATTCTCTGCCTACCCCTATGTCTCCAAGACTTCTACCTACCTTGTCTTCCAGTAGATTTAGTGTTTCTGTTTTAATATTTAGGTCTTTGATTCATTTAGACTTTAGTTTTGTGCATGGTGATATGCATGGATCTAGTTTCAGTCTTCGGCATGTGGAGAGCCAATTTTTCTAATACTATATTAAAGAGGACATCCTTCTTCCAGTGGATATATTAAGCCTCTTTGTCGAATATCAGGTGGCTGAGTATCTTTGTAGTTGTGCTTGCATCTTCTAATCTGTTCCATTGATCATCAGGTCTATTTCTTTGCCAGTACCATGCTGATTTTATCACTGTGGCTTTATAGTATAGAATCAAGTCAGGAATTGAGATGCCTCCTGCCTTGCCTTTGTTGCCCAGAATTGCCATTGCTATTCTAGGTTTCTTCTGTTTCCAAATGAATTTTAGGAGTGTTTTCCCTAGATCTGTGAGGTATGTCAATGGTATTTTGATTGAGATTGTGTTAAATTTGTATAACAGTTTGGGGAGTACAGCCATTTTCACAATGTTGGTTCTTTCTAGCCAAGAGCAAGGAATATCTTTCCATTTTCTAATATCTTCTTCAATCTCCTTTTTCAGTGTAGCATAATTTTCAACATATAGGTCTTTTCCATTTTTAGTTAGGCTGATTCCTAAGTATTTCATTTTTTAGATGTTATTGTAAAGGATGATATTTCCATAATTTCTCTCTCAGTGAGTTTTTGTTTGTGTACAGGAATGCTATTGATTTTTGAGCATTGACTTTGTATCCAGCTACACTACTGAACTTGTTTATTATCTCTAGCAGTCTTTTAATGGAGTTTTTTGGGTTTCTATATAGAGTATCATGTCATCTTCAAATAGTGATAATTTAACTTCTTCCTTTCCTATCTTTATTACTATTTTTTCTCTCTCTTGTCTGATTGCCCTGGCTAGTGTTTCCAGAACAATGTTGAGAAGGAGTGGTGATAGTGGAGATCCTTGTCTTGTTCCTGATTTTAAAGTGAAAGCTTTCAGTTTTTTTCCATTTAGTATAATGTTGGCTGTTGGTTTGTCATAGATGGCCTTTATAAGGTTGAAGTAGACACCATATATTTTGAGTTTCTGAAGGGTTTTTATCATGAATGTGTGTTGGACTTTGTCAAAAGCTTTTTCTGTTTCTATTGAGATTACCACGTGGTTTTTGTTTTTCGTTCTGTTGATGTGGTGTATTATGTTTATTGATTTACATATGTTAAACCATCCTTGCATTCCTGGAATGAACCCCACTTTGTCATGATGTATAATCTTCTTGATGATTTGCTGCACTCTATTTGCCAGTATTTTATTGAGAACCTTTGCATCAATGTTCATTAATGAGTTTGGTCTATAGTTCTCCTTTTTGGTTGGATCATTCTCTGGTTTTGGTATCAGAGTAATACTTGCCTCCAGGAATGATTTAGGGAAGATTGCTTTCTTCCCAATTTCACTGAAGAGTTTAAGGAGTATTGGCATCAAATCTTCTCTAAATTTCTTGTAGAATTCAGCTATGAATCCATCAGGATCTGGGCTTTTCTTTGTTGGTAAGTTTTTAATTATGTTTTCAATTTCAATAGCTGATATTGGGTTGTTCAAAATTGCTACATCTACTTGGTTGACCTTTGGTAGTTTATATGTTTCTAGAAATCTGTCCATTTGCTCTGTGTTTACCACACTATGTGAGTAGAGATTTTCAAAGAAGGTATTTATGATTTTTTGAATTTCAATGGGATCCATAGTAATTTTCCCCTTTTCAGTTCTCATTGAGTGAATTTGGGTTTTTCCTTTCTTTCTCTTGATAAGGTTAGCTTGGGGTTTGTCAGTTTTGTTTATTCTCTGAAAAAAACAGTTTCTTGATTCACTAATTCTTTGTATTTTTTTAGTTTCAATTGCATTGCTTTCTGCTCTAATCTTTAGAATTTCCTTTATTCTATGAGCTTTGGGTTTAGCTTGCTCTTCTTTTTCTAGAAGCTTGAGATGGAGCATTAGGTTGTTTATTTGCACTCATTCTATTTTCTTGCTATGACAATTTATTGCTATATATTTCCCTCTTAAGGCTACTTTCATTGCATCCCATAGATTACAGGATGTTGTTTCTGTGTTTTCATTGAATTGTAGATATTGATTTATTTCTTCTTTAGTTTCATCTGTAGCCCACTAGTTGTTCAAAAGGATGTTATTTAATTTCCATGTATTTGTGCAGGCTTTGCTATTTCTTTTGCTAATAATTTCCAATTTCAGTGCAGTATGGTCAGAAATTATGCATGGGATGATTTCAATACCTTTGCATTTACTTAAGAATGTTTTATGGATTAATATATGGTCTATTTTGGAGAATGTCCTGTGTGTGGCTGAGAAGAATGTGTATTCTGATGTGGTTGGGTGGAACACTATGTAAACATCTACTAAGTCCAATTGCTCACAGGTATGATTCAGTTCTGTTATTTCTTTGCTGATTTTTTGTCTAGTTGATCTATCTCTTGTGACAATGGGTTGTTAATATCCCCTGTTATAATTGTGTTCTTGTTTATTTGATTTTTCATGTCTGCTAGTGTCTGTCTTACATAGTTGGGTGCTCCTGTATTTGCTGCATACATATTTATAATTGTTAGTTCTTCCTCTTGAATTTTTCCACTAACAAGTATGTAGTGACCTTCTTTATCTCTTTTAATCATTTTAGGCTTGAAGTGCACATTGTCTGCAATTAGAATAGTTACCCCTGCTTTTTTCTGGGTTCCTGTGGTATGGAATACTGTTTTCCATCCTTTAACTTTTAATCTATGAGTTTCCTTTTGGGTCAGATGTGTTTCTTGTATACAGCATATTGTGGGATCCTGTTTCTTGATCTATTCTGTCAGTCTATTTCTTTTTATAGGTGAATTGAGACCATTTACATTCATGGATATCACTGATATGTACTGGCTTGATTTTGCCATGTTATGTTCCAGTTGTTTGCTTTCTGCTTTTCCCCTTATTTAATTGCTTATCCTACCTGGTGGTTTCTTTCTGTTGCTGTTTTGGGGATTGTGCTCATTTTTATCTCTGTGTCGTATGTCTTTCAGTACTCTTTCTAGATTTGGTTTTGTGGGCATGAATTTCTTCAGTTGTTCTTTGTCATGGAAGTATTTTGTTTATACATTAAATTTGAATGAAAGTTTTGCTGGGTACAACAGTCTGGGTTGAAAGTTTTTTTCTTTCAGGGCTTAGAATACCTCACTCTAAGCTCTTCTTGACTTGAGGGTTTGTGATGAAAAGTCTGCTGTGATTCGAACGGGCTTTCCTAGGTGAGTTGTGTCTTTTCTCTAACAGCTTTTAGTATTCTGCTTTTATGCTGCATGTCTGAGATCTTAATTATTATATGTCTGGTTGTGGATTTATGTTGATTGTGACTGTTTGGCGTGCTATATGCCTCACTTATCTGCATATCAGATTCTTTCCCTATGTTTGGGAAATTTTCTTCTATTACTTCTGTGAATAGTTTGGCTATGTGATTTGCATTGATTCCTGCCTCTTCACTGATGCCTATTAATCTTTTATTGTTGCTTTTGGCATCATCTTGAAGCTGTTGGATTGTCACTTCATGCTGCTTTGTTATTTTTAAAAGTTCTATCCTTTCATGATCACTAATTATGATCCTGTCCTCAAGGTCTGAAATCCTATCCTCAGCTTCATTTAAGCAGTTTTGCAAGCTTTGAATAGAATTTCTTGTTTCTTGGATGTCTCTTTCAGTTTGTTTCATGAATTCTGCATGTTTTCTATATTGTTCATTCAAGGTTTCAGTTTCCCATGCTCCTGTACTTTTTTCTCAATTTCTTCTTTAGCTGTGCTCAGCAACTCCTTTACTAAGGTTGTTATTTCTGTCTTTATATGGGTGAGTACTTCTAATTTGATTTCCTCTGTAGCCTCATGGAGTTGTTTTTTAATTTCACTTGCTATCTTTTCAGAGGTTCCTGGTGTGTTACTTTTGGGGTCCTCTATTTCAATATCTCCTTTACTTGCTTCTGGTGGACTAGATGTTTGAGACTGCATTTTGCTTTTTCATTTTGTCATTTTCACTCTGCCTGATGTTTTCTGTGTGTAGATGGGGGTCATCCACACTCTTTTCAGACTCACCAACATCTTACAGTTAGTTGGAAGGGGCTTTACTACTGGCCCTATTTACCCACTGTACACCTCTATTTTAGGGCCATATTCACCACACTGGCACAATTAATATGCTGTATTCCAAGGTTCACCACCTGGGAGTTAAATTCCCAGTTTTTTCCATGTGTTGGGATTCTGCCAGAGTGTGCATTCAGAGCCTGAGGCTGGAATCTGGGTCTTGCTGGCTGCTTGGCAGTTGCTGGGAATGGCTCAGTTTGGCCCCCATTCCTGTGTGTGGCCCTGAGTGGTTTTGGACACAGTGCGTGGTTTACTGCCTGGGAGCAGGCTCAAAGTCCCTCTCCGTGCACTGGAATTCTGCCAGAGCGTGCAGTGAGGGCCCAAAGCTGGAATCTGGGTCCCACTGGCTGCTTGGTGGTCACTGGGTGTGGCCCACTTAGGCCCCAGTTGCTGTGTATGGCCCGGGATTGTCTGGGACACAGAGGGTGGTTTTATGGCCCAGGAGCAGGCTCAAAGTCCCTTTCCATCTGCTTGGGACTTTTTGATAGTGACAAAAAACATTTAATTTTCAGTTTCTATCATTTATGTAGGTTCTGAAGCAAGTGCTTTAGAGAACTGAGTTAGTGGAGAAAACTTTTTATATGTCTAGAGTGTTAGAGTCTTCTATGATGTTGTAAGCAAATCTCTACATATAAAGTATGGCTATTAAATATGAGTTCTCTCTTTTGACTCTTTCTGGACCTTGGCCAGACACACTCAAACTACTCAACATGATGAAGAATATTGTAAATGATGAGAGACAAAAAAGCTGGTGTTATTTATTTAATCTTTATAAATGTGTATCATTTATGATATACAGTTTATGTGGATAAAATGTCATAGGCTGAAGAAAGGTAAAGAGGGAAAGGAATGTTTAAAACTGCTAACAGCATAGGTTGCATACAGAGTCAGCTGCTGCCACTTTCCATCACAAACAGGAGAGTCCCCTAGGTAGAACTCTTGTTTGGAAAAATGAAGAATAGGAAACGTTTTCTAGCTTATGTACCTCTGATGTCTTAATAAATAATATATCATTTTATTTTATGACAGTGGAAGCAAGAAATACCAAGTGTGTATGAACTTTGCAAATTCAGTTCCATATATATATATATATATATATATATATATATAACAGTATAGATAGGGCTGGATTTTGGGTAATGGGCTTTACCCTATATCCCTGGTCTTCCAAATGAGTGTATGGTGAAAGCTAAATAAAAAGAGACAAATAGTATGATTTTAGGGGCTCCATCCAGGAGGATCAAAACCCTTTAGTTGAGCTCTTGACTCTGAGGGCTAAGACCAAGTCTTTTCTGGATTAACTCACTTTATTAGGACCAAGGACAAAAGGTGAGAAAACAGAAAAGCACAGGAAATGTGCAGGAAGGACCTTGGGAGTGGCTTCAAGGACTTCTCTGAGTGGTAAATTATGCCAATTTAGGAGAACTATCTTATCTTCAAGATAACATTCATGCTAGGATGGAGACTATAGGAGTAAACTTCCTTTAACTGCTGTCTCCATTTACTTAATTAGTGGACAGCCAAGGTGTCTTCAGCTGTGGCCTTATCTTGCCCTTTGAGGTGTCTTTGGCCTCATTGGCTACTAGAAATCTCAGCCAAGATCAGTGATTCATAGAGGTTCACTTACTATGAATCAGCTCCTATTGCCAGGAAAGGGGCAGAGGCCTAGGACAGACTCACAGATAACATAGAAAGCCAATTAGTAGAATTTAAATACTGCTCAGAGCCTTTAGTAGTGGTCTCCAACAATTGGGTAGGGTATTGAGTGGGAGGAGGTGCAAAGGACTTCTCTAGCCAATGGACTTGCTGTATCTCAAATGTGATGACAGGTGTATGAGGGTATCAGTTTGTCAAAACTCACTAACAGTATGCATATAATGGATACATCTGATTGCATTTAGCTTGCATTTCATTAAAGATGATGTTGAAAATATCAGTTGCCTATATGCTGCCTGTATACATGTATGACATATATGCCTGAAGAAATATCTATCTTATTGCTAATAAGATAGCACAATTTGTTAACTATAAACACTGAAAAGTTCCCTTTCTTAAAAACTGTAGTATTAGTGGCACATGCCTATAATTGCAGCATTACCAAACTCTGAGGCAGGGGATAGGAATTTCCATTCCAGTGTGGAAGCCTAGCAACTTAGAGAGTACTTGTCCCCAAAGCCAATAAATAAATACTAAAACAAAGAAACAAACAAAATCCAAACAACTGATATTAGAGCTCAGAGCAAAGGCCTCTCTTTAACCCATATAACCCTCCCTCCCCTACAAAAATTGTCCTCTTGACTTAAATGAAATACCATTCTCTTACCCCTCCTTGACTCTTGTACCCACTGTTCAATTGGGAGCTTAAACTTGTACCTTAGTATGTATCATTTCAGCTTTTACTCATCCATTTTGTGAATCTTTTGTATGTATGAATTTACAACTAGATACACACGTCTTAATCTTTATGTAAAAATTTAAAAATTTCAAACACTCAGATGTCCAGATCTAAACTCATTCAGTTGCCTTTAAGCAGGTATCCTTTCCAATGTTTATTCCTAAAGCATTTCATCAGTCAACAATGTAAAGATGTTGATTTCAAAGAGATTTTATAGTAAATGTTTAAACTTTGATATTGCACATAAATTAAACAGCACATACCTTCAATTCAGTGAGTCTTCACAAATACATAGACATTTAATCTACAAGGCTATCAAGATGCAGAACTTTTCTGTCCTCACAGAAACTCCTCTTGTGAACTTATTAGTAAATGACTTTTCTCTTTGTGCTCAGAGGTGGCAGCATTCTTATTTCTTTTACCATAGACTGTTGTAAGATTTACATAAATATAATTAAACTCTTGTCTATGGCCAGCCCCTTTGACTTGCCAACATATTTTTGAGATTCACTGTATACATATGTGAGTCATCTGTTATACATACTATTCAGTGATTGAAATAGAGCATACACTTGTTAATCATTCTCATATTATTATTTGAGTTGGTTCCAATTTGGCTATTTTGAGTGAATATTTATGATTTTTGTGTGTTGTTTTTATGTGTGTATGATCTTCACCTTTGGGGTAAATGTTTAGGAATGGGTACCCAATGTGATAGAGTTAAAGGATGGTTCTTTTTCTTCTTAAGTTTCTGAAACTTTATTTTTAATACATAATTTAACAAACAGAAAGCCTCTAACCCCCCACACAATTCCATTACCAAATGTTTCAATTTCATCAAGTTTTGTCAACTATTTACACTGTCTTCCTTCAACAAAAGTGTACTCTGACACATCTTGACAAAAAATTTTTACCAATAACAATATATTTTTGAACTGGTTGTAATGGTGCCCATCTATTGTATTTTCTTTCAGTTATCTGGAGTAACAATAAAGTCAATAGGACATGGAAATGATCTAGGTTGGGCAGTATTCTTTCATAAGAACCAAAACACTAAAGAGAAGTTTCTTTTCACCTCTTCTTCAGCCTCCAACTAAAATTACTCAGCAACTGTGACCAGCAGAATAACCAGAAAAAAGCAAACTGTGATTACCGACCTGGACACAAGAGAATGGACTGCATAGTAAGCATTCATCTTGCACTACAAAATGAAAAACTTTCAGACCATTACTACTATTAGTTTTATCATTTAAACATCTAATAATATTTTTCTTGATGAGCTAATTTTTGCCAAAATGTAAAAATTTCTTTTGAAAATATTTTCTTATAAAAACTGTAACGTAAAGGATGTTTGGGGAGGTTCTCGTTGACAATCTGCTAGACCCACTTCTAAAGAGATTACATCATTTAACACTTCCACCAGCAGGGCATGTGAATGCTACTTAATAGCCAATATTTTGAAGCTATTATCTTCAAAGAGATTTTAGGATTCAGTATTTCACAAGAAAATATGGCCCTATGCAGACAATTTGGTCACTGTCATCATAGTTTGAGAAAATGTAAAACTTAAAATAATAATGTGCTACTTTTAGCTATAAGAGGTCATCTTGTAGGGCAAGAGTTAAATGTCAGAAACCAAAGAACAGTTTAAGCTTCTGCTAATTGTCATGTGGAGTAAAAAGTCCCTGACTTTGTTGCTGTCCTTGGCAGATTTCATTACTGTCATGTATGCTTCAACATCATAATTTATATATACATATATATGTATATGCATATACACATAGACATGTATATATATATGGTTTTAGCTTCTTAAAAGAGAAGTCTGATAATTTTATGTGCTTTTCTTCTTACAAGCCAGCACAAGCCATCATTTCTCACCTACTTAATTTTAAAGTGCAATATTCAGCCAGAAATAAAATCTGCCCTCAATTTTGTCCCAAATCCTTTGGAGTCCTTGCCAGCCCTGACATTTCCATGTGCCTCTTAGGTCTTCCCACGTAGGTTTTGGGGTCAGAAAGATTTCAAATTGTAACAACCTCTTCCTGGCAGTTGGAACTCAAAAAGTTATTTTTCAGAGAAAAGGAGAAATTCAGGATTTAAACATTACATGAAGAAATGCAAATAAAGTCCTTAAGTAATTGAGAATGCCAGGAATTTGTAACTATCAGTCATGCAGCAGCAAGAGTCTTTTTCCTGAACTTGGTGCCATAGACAAATTTTGGTACATCATGCCTTCTAAATGTATCTTATTTTCTCCCTGCAGTGCCTTTATTTATATTTTTCACTCCTCTGTGAGGTCTCTCTCTCTCTTTCTGAAAAATCTAAATTCTTATGGTAATACTCAACTCAAAGGCAACCAGTTCAATCTTTTCTCCTGCCTCCAAACATCTTCCCCAGATAACAAGTGGATAAACAAACTTTCATGGGAAGACTAAATTATAAATTAACCTTGCTTCTTATACTATTAGTGAATGCATTATTAGGAAAATAAAGATTTTATTTATTTATGCATTTTACTGTTTGTGCACTGGAAGGAACACTAGGCCATCTAGAAGTGACCTCCTTATCATCATCTTGATAGTATTATATATTTTCCATGTCTCAGTCTTGGTGCTGAACGTTGACATGCTACATCATTTAGTCCTCATCATTTACCTCTGTGGTGACTTAAAAAAATGAACAATTTACTGAATTATTTGCAATCCATGCCTAACACTCATTGTCTCTCAGTCATAACTTGTCCTCAGGAGCTGTTTATTACATGAAAATATTAATTGAACATTCAGAATTTTAAGAATTTTGCTCACAGTTTTTTTTCAAACACTCTTTTGGATATAGGATAATACTTTGCTGTCTTTGTTACTGATGAATGTTGCAAGAAAAACCAGCCAGGAGAATGAGAATCTCACCTTTGTTTATGCAGGAATGGGGAAGCAAAAAGCACCAAGAGTGTCTAATGTCTGCTTTTAAAGTGTTTTTCTTTTATTTCCTTCCAGTCTATCCATGAGCTTCAGCCTAAACACCCATAAATTAGATTATGATTAGAATGAATGAAATACTGTGTGAGCTCTTTAAATGTTTATGAGGTACAGGATTCTACATGTCTATATACTGTAAAGTTCACCTATCTTTGGCATACAGTGTTTGTAGTAGTTCATTTGAGAATATAACGCTATCTTTCAGATAGCTTTATAGAGATTAATTCCTGTCCACAAAATAAAACAAGGTTTTCTTCCATGTCCTTGAAAATTTTTCTGAGTTAATCAAAAGATGTGTAGTTTGTATAACATTTATTTTAAGCCAAATGGGGTGACACACATCTATAATTCCAGAAGTCCTGGAGGCTGAGGTAGGAAGACCAAATTTCCAGCCCAGCTGGGCAACTTAGCAATTTAGTGAGACCCTGTCTCGAAACAGAAAGGTTAGGTCTGTAACTCAGTGTGAGAGCTCTGGAATCTACTCCCAGCAATGGGAAAAAGACGCACACACACACACACACACACACACACACACAAAGCAACGATCACAACAGATTGTGTTTTGAAATTCAACTTATTTATTAAATGTAACTTTAGATATTGTATACTATTTTTAATTATTTTATTACAATTTACATAAAATAAATTCACTTGAGTGCATGGCTTAATGACTTTCAACAAATGTGTATCCTTTTGAAACCACCA
The DNA here is from genome assembly GCA_004027455.1 of Hydrochoerus hydrochaeris. NCBI lineage: Eukaryota > Metazoa > Chordata > Mammalia > Rodentia > Hydrochaeridae > Hydrochoerus > Hydrochoerus hydrochaeris. The sequence continues at coordinate 90,530 of PVLA01001606.1, read as the reverse complement.
TTAGTCAAGACACAAACCATTTCCACAACCTTACAAAGCTCTGTGAATTCCCTTAGCAGTCACTTTCTCTCAATGTCCCTCCAGGCCAAGATGGTTTTGCTTTATGATGTTGTAGATCAATATTGCCACTTCAACAATTTTGTATGAGTTGAACTGAGTCATATCTTTTCCTTTATACCTGGCTTGTTAAGTTTTTATATCTTTAAGATTCACATAAATTCATTTTTTCATATATTTTTGTGGATCTCAAGGATATATAATAAAATATCAGTTGATATATATGGATATTCTGTTATTCTGGTAAAAAAAAGCTGTTTTTTTATTACTTTTTCACAGTATATTGATCAGGCAATTTTGTCAAGATTTCAATTGGTCATGTATATGTGGATCTGTTTTTTGATTCTCTATTCTGTTCTCTTGACTAATTTATCTACCTACATGTGGATAAAACACTGTCTAGATTACTACAGCTTAATACAAATTATTAAAATCTGATGTGAACTTTTGAGCTTAACTTTATTCTCTTTTTCAAATTTCCTTATTTTAAGTCTTTGGCTTTTTTCATACAAATTTTAACACCAGATTAATAATTTCTACTAGAAATATTAAAGGCTATTGATTAATTATTACATGTAAACAATGCACCAGTTTGGAAAGAACTGGTATCTTAACAGTAGTGAGTGTTCCAAAACATTAATAGGACCTATCACCATTTTTACTTAGGTCTTCATTAATTTCTTCTAATACTGCAGTTTTCATGGTGAGATACCATTTTTACTTGTGCTGCCCTGGCTGACCTCATGTCCTGAACTGAATGAAAACCTTTACCTTTTACGGTTGCTTTGACTTTGGGGAAGATCCAGGAGTCACGTGTGAGATCCAGTGAATGACGTGAATGAGGATGCACCACTATGTTTTTATGAATCTCTTTTGGTTGGGTGGCGCTGAATAGCAGCATTTACCTTATAATAACATTCACGCAAATGACTTCAGACGTGTTTCAGAAAATGGCAGGAATGATAGGACAAGTATGGTTGAAGCAAGGGGGAGTATTGTGAAGGGGATTACTGCTAATGTCTCTTTTACTGGAATATTTTTTTACGTTTTATTAACACATTTGCAGTCCATAATGATCAGTACATGCACATAATACATTTGAGTCACCTTATCCCCCTAACTCCTCTTTTATGTTTCCAGCATCAGATTCATTTTTTCTTAGAAGGTGTTATAAAGTTAATTATCATTTATACAGATTGAAAACTGGATTAATAGGCCAAAGAAAATATAAATCATGTAAGATAACTGTACTTAATTGAGGTACACTTTTAAGTACGTTATTAACATTGGATTACAACACCCTTTTTCTTTCTCTTTTTTTCTGTTTTTAGTCTTTTATTTCATTTGTGTGTATGTGTGTGTTGGATGAAGTTACTATAATTTCATTTTTAAAATATAACTGTATAGGGCTGGGGATTTAGCTCAGCAGCATAAGTGCCTGCCTGGCAAGCTCAAGGTCATGAGTTCGATCTTCAGTAAAAAAAAAAAAAAAAAAAAAAAAGAAAGAAAGAAAGAAAGAAAGAAAAAATATGTATGAAACTATATAGTTATTTACTTGGTCTCCATGATTTCTGATGGGATGTTAGTTGTTGATCTAAAATTCCTTTTAAAATATGAGTTGCTTCTTGTTCACTGTTTTAAACATTCTGTCATTGACTTTGATTTTTGGCAGCTCATTACAGCGGCTTTCAGTATTGATATCTCTGCATTGATCTTTCTTAGAGTTCAGGGAACCTCTTAGATATATGTATTACTTCAATCAAATGGAGGAAGTCAGGGCTATTACTTGTTGGAATATTTTTTCTGTCCTTTCATTCACTGGCCCTTTGGCAGTTTTGCCACTCTGTTTCTCTTTTGGACGATGTTCCACAAGTCCCTTGGGTCTCATCATCATCTTCAATCCTTTTCTCTCTCTTCCCTTGGACTGGATACTTTGAAGTAATTTATCTTCAGGCTTGAGGTTTCTGTCTTCTGTTGCTCATATCTGCTCTTAGGTTCTTCTAGTGAAGTTTTAATTTAAGCTATTGTACATTTCATCTCCAGAATTGCTATTGTGTTCCCTTTTATAACTTCTACCTTCTCACTGACATTTTCTACTTGGTATAATAGAATTCTCATTTTTTTCTTCAACGCTTTTGTTAAGAATCTGTTAACCCTGAACATACATGAAATAGCTGACCTAAATGTTTTGTAAGTACAATATTTTTTCAGGAATAATTTCTATTGATTGGTTTTCTCTTATATATAGACCATCTTTTCTTGGTACTTTGCCTGTGTCAAAATTTTTTTTGTTGTTGTTTAAAAATGAACATTTTGATATTATACTGGATTATATTGGAGATTATGTTATTCTGCTTTCTTAGAATTTGTTGTTGTTACTTACTGTTTTTATTTGCTTATTTGGTGAACCACTTGTTTTCTGAATTAATTTTTAAAAGCTGTAGTTTTTTAATGTTTGTGGCTAGCAATGTCTTTTATGAGTTACCCAGACACTAGATTTTTAGAACAAAAATTTAACAGTCTTGAAAGACAGGCTTCATACTTTGAGCACTCAGATGGTTTCCAATTCTGCCTTCATGTTCAACTCCTGCTTGTGCAGATTTTAAGTCTGTCTGATGTCAATATTAGTACCTTCTTAAGTCTACTCTGACCGTGCACAGTCTTGCACCTGAATGTAACCTTCTAAAGGAATGTTCCAGAGCTTTACAAAGCCCATCTTTTCCAAACTATTTAATTTTTGAGTCTTTCTTCCTATGCTATGCTGCTTCTCTCTCCCCTTCCCCCTGGCTCTGTTAGTCATTGTCTTGTGCGGAATATACTAAAACATTTTCCTGCATGTGTTTTCCACAGATTCCCTTCGGATGTCTTTGGCATTGGGTAGGTTCTAACTGAAATGAGGAAAAACAAGACTTTGGAGTTAGTCTTTTTTTTTTTTTAATTGATCAGACAGATTAGTGAAGGACAAATCTTAGCAAATAATATGCTAGTTCCCTTGGAAACTGAAACCTAGAGTACAGGGTGTTATTTTTAAGGATGCTGAGCTGAGGTTCAGGGATGAACTGAGTCAGTCTAAGTTAAAATCCTGCAAAACCCACTGTTCATGTATAGACTTGTGTGATGAATGAATAGATGCTTCCTAAATTGTTAGAAACTTTTGGTTCATTTCCAGATTTCTTTAAAAAGTTGATTCTAATAATCTACCACTTTTTCTGTTGCTTTTAATATAGGGGCATAATTTGGTATTCTTTATCTCTCTGTGTTTGTTATCACTTCTTGGCTTTACTAATCTTCTCTGTATGTTGTCAAATTTTTCTACTGGAATCTTATCATATTAACCATAGTAATTTTAAATTTCTTGTCAGATAATGCCAAGCTCAGTGCAAGAGTCTAAATACATTTTTTGCTTGTTTTTCAGACTGTGTTTTTCTTCACCTTTTAGTAAGTCCTTAATTTTTGGTTAAAAGATGGGTATGTTCTCTAACCAGAATTAGACTTTTAGTGTGAGGATTTATTGTAACCTGGTTAGGCATTCAGTTGTGCATAATATTTGCTGGAGTCAAATATGTGTTGCTATCAAAGTCTTCAGATTTCTCCTTTTTTGTTTTCATTGTTGACTTCAGGGGTTCGCTGAGCACTTTGCAAGACAATTTGTGTCTTTTCCCCAGCAGAGTGTATCTTTGTATCTTTGCTATACACACTGCTCTCATATGTTTCACAGTGTCTAATCTTTCCTTCTCTTTGGGAGCCATGGAAGGATGTTTCTCTTATCTTTCCTGTGAGAATCCAGTGAAGTATCATAACACAATGGGCACGAATGGGTCAGCCCTTCCTAAGGATGATATCACAGGTATTTACCTATGTACAGCATCCAACAATTCTTTAAAATTACCATTAAAGTGCATCTATCAGTTTATATTTTCTATTCAAAATATAGAGCTTACCTTTGATTCTATTTTCTTTTTTCTAAAGATTTATGCATTTTAGACCATCCCATTCAGTTCACTGATGGATTCAAGAAAAGTCATTAACTTTTAGTTTATTTAGCATTTTCATGTTGTACTGACACAATGATAATTCCAAGCCCTTTATATATAGGAAATAAAGACAAAACTCTGTGTATTTAATTTTCAGGGGTGGGTGTGTCTGTCTGTTTGGACTATTTCAGTTGTTTTAACTTCAGGTTCACTGATTTTTTCTTCTTTAGTATCTGAAACAAACTGAAGGCACAAATTATCAACATACTATGGAGTATATGAGTAAAAGGACTCACTATATTAGTATTTTTGTTTAAATACTTGGGCATGTTTAGGATGTCTATAGCTGCCACTTTGAGGTCATTTTCTGGCATGCATATTACCTCTATCATTTTTCAGTCACTAGATTTTCCTTGTGACTGTGGACCACAATGAATGCTGGTGTTTTGCACAGCAATTATGTTAATTGCTATCAGTTTTTCCCCCTTTGATGCTTAAAAGCCTTCTCTTTAAGCTTTTATAGAGCATGTTTACAGTATTTTCACACTAAGCCTAGTTTAGTTGATCTTAGGAGATGAATCCCTGCTATCTCTGTTGATTGCCTCAATTTTCAACAAAATCATACAATTGTACTGCTTTCTGGGAGGTTTCCGTTATACATCGGGAGCTATTTTTTGTTCTTATTGTTTGGATTCAACAGATAAAATATTTCCATTCAAAGTGGTGAATAACATTTTGTTGAAGATTCAATTAACCTCCTGTGCAAACTACTAGAGCCCTTTTTCTCTGAAACTCCCCTAGTCTAGTATTTTCACCCTACAGATGCACAGCTGATTTAGCTTTCCAAAACTCCAACTGATGTCTTCCCAATTTAAAGTATGCGTTCTTTGTTCGAGTTCTTTTTTCTTGTGTCCTTTTCCTAAAATTGGCTTAAAGTGGAAAGTTAGGACAATTGGAGGGTGCACAATTTTTCTTCTCTTAGAAATTATTTCCTGCTTTGTTTCCTGTCCAGATATGTGAAAGCAAATATTTCTTACACTTGGTCACGTTTTCTAATTCTTTATGCCAGAAGGGTAAGTTTTATACCAGTTATTCCTCGATACTCAGGAGGAAAAGTTCTAAGCTATGTTTCATGCCAGTGAATTTTCATAGTATAAACTATATAGTATAAACACACTTTATTAGACACCATGTAATCAGAAGATAATCTTAAATCTACTAAGAGGTATTTATTAAACTCTGTGGAAATTTACTTCCCCTATTCTCAGCCAATTTTCATTTTACAATTAATTTCTTTAAAATTAATTTCTTGGATTTTAGGTTATATGTACATTCTACTATTAATATTCCCATTAATGATTTTGTAATTATTGTGTCACTTGGCAATGGATAGATCTCTGTCTTCAATGTTTATTAGGCTACATTAAATCTAGCAAACTGTTAAAATTAGCTAGAATAAATAATAACAATAGTAACTAATATTTATGAGGCCTTAATTATTTGCCAAGCTATGAGATAGACTTTTAAATTATATGAGTTTATTTCACTGAAATTTTATACTGTCTTTAGAGCTGTTAATATTGTAATGATATTGCAGCTGAGAAAACAATGTAGGCACAATTACTATACTCACTTTATATATAAGTAAATGCTTAGGGAGGTGGAATGCTTCCTAGGTTTACCCTAAAAAAATAGACATTAATTAAAAACAATGCAAACTCAATATGTATGATTTAGAATCTTCCTGAAAAAGTAACCTTAAAACTTAATGCTAGGGGATCTGAGGGAATGTAAAACATATTTCTTCATTAAAATTACTTTCAGTGCTCATTTGAGGTTAGAAAGGCTTACATTAGAAATTTATGTAGTTTTTCTCATAGCCCTTTATTTATTTTTGTGTTCATAGCTATTGACATCCTTATTTTGTGGGCATAAATATTTTCTCCAATTCTAACTCCTTTGTTTATAACTATTTATTTATAATCAAGCTCACCACCTTTTGTATTTCTCCAGTGATCTTTCTTACTATGGCAATCTGTTCTGTTTTACTCCAGACATGGATTTATTTATATTCTACCACCCCCAATACACTTTGCACATACTGTAGTAGTATTCATTGTGTGTTTGTTGAATAAATGAGTAAATGCAATAAATAAGTAATGAAAGCTGAAGTCCCACGTCTGCGCTCCAGGTTCCCTCTGCCAATTACTTACTCTTTTTTTACTTGCCACAGAATTCCACATCTCTAAATCATGTGTAGTGTGAAGGAATTATTGTTGTTCTATGGAGAACCTAAACTCTAACATTCTATGCATTTCTATTTCTCTATTCCCTTTGTTTCTCTCAATTGCAGATGTTCATACACACACAGCACACCCGCCCATATGTACACTGTTTATTTAAACTATTTTCTAGATATTTTCCTTTACCCTGTTACAAATGGAAAGCTCATTGCAGATAGGAATTGGAACTTTTTCTCCTTCTAGCTTGGTATTTCTTAGTGGCAATGAATAGAGAAAAAAAAGATTGCTCACACTGATCACAAATACCATCCACTGTGATTTCTTCACTGCTTGATAGAGCAATCTATCTATCTATCTATGTATCTATACCTTATGATGGCTTTATTGAGAGGTAACCTTGTTATAAATTCCAGTAAACCTATCATAAGCTGAAAATGCATTTAATATACCAATCTTCCAAAAATCTCAGTTTATTCCACCTCACCATAAAATTTGCTCAGATTATTTACAGTATTCTACAGTTGAATAAAACCATCTAACTCAAGCATTTTGTATAAGGACAGTGTGAAATATCTCAATTCATTGTATCTCAAAAGCATTGGCAAAAGAGTATAAAGGATGCATCCAAGCAGAATCTGCTTGTAATTTCCTTTTCTAAAGTTTTCAATTTGTCCATCAAATCTATTAGCCTTATTTCTTTCTCTTATCTTTTTTATTTAGCAGATATATTAGCTAATATTGTTTCTGTTATGTATCAGATCCTGACCCAGATCCCCAATCTCCCAAATGAGTGTACAGCAGAGGTTAAATAGACAACTGTATGATTTTTTTAGGGCTCCAGGAGGGTCAAAACTCTTTAGCAGAGCTTGTAATTCTGAGGGCTAAGACAAAGACTTCTCTGGACTGCCCATTTTTATGAGGTCTAACAACAAAGGACAGGGCAGCTGAGGAAAGTTCAGGCAATGAGCAGGACCTTGGGAGTCGCTTCAAGGATGAATCATGTCAATTCAGTAGAACTAGCTTATCATGAAGACATGGTAGGAGTGAGACTGTAGGAATAATTCCTGCAGCTGTAGTCTCTAGCTACTTAATTGATGTTTGGGCCATGTGTCGACAGCTGTGGCCTTATCTTGCCCTTTGAGGTATCTCTGACCTCACAGGCCACTACAGGCCTCAGCCAGGACCAGTGATTCATAGAGGTTCACTTACTATGAATCAGCTCCCGTCCCCAGGCAAGGGACCTAGGCCTAGGACAGATGCACAGATAAACATAGAAAGCCAATTAGTTAATTTTAAATCCTGCTCAGAGCCGCTTTGTAGTGGTCTCCAACAGTTGTGGTTTATGTCTAGGTGGCACCCCCCACCGAGCGTCATGCAGTCATGGACGTAGCTGAATCTAGCATTTGTGATTGGTTCATTGTCTAGTGCTGGGATTAGTGGTGTGAGTGCTACACCTGTGGAGCTGGCATACAATATAAGGGAGGGAAGAAGGCATGTGTTTTCCTCTTTCGCCCTTTCACTCTTATTGCTTGTGGTGACAGCTGCCCCTCAGCCATACCACCCTGCCTTGGGACCAGCTGAGTATGGAGTGAAACTTCCAAAAAAACCCTGTAAGATAAATAAATCTTTCCTTGCTTCACTTTGGGTGTCAGGTATTTTGTCTCAACAGTGAGAGAAAAGTAACCAAGACCATTTCATATATCTTCTTATAAGCAAAAGTTGACATCTTATTAAGAGACATAAGGATATTTTGAAATGTAGTGGATCAGCACAAGGACTGACTAGATTCAGGAACTAGGCATTCATCACACATTCAAACAACTGGTTAACTTGTTTCCTCTCCTTAGACAACACGACTTCTTGTCATTTGTATTTATCTGTACACAAAGCTTCTGTTTCTCAATGAACGCTTCCTCTCAGACCTATAAACTTCCTATTTGTAGTAGCAAACTACATTATCGGTCTTTTTGTTGTGAAGCAATGTAACAGAGAGGTTGGCTCTGATTGTGTCAGTGCCCCACCCTTGATCAATGAGCCATATAGGACAGGGGATAGACATTAAACTGTGTAGGACAACCCTTGGGAGTGAGGATTACACTGAGCTAGAAGAAAATTTCTCAATTGTGCTGAAACTTGGTATTGATGCTCTAATTCTAGATATGTATACAAATTTTAAAGTTAAAAAAAAACCTTGCAGATAACAAAGCAAACCATGTTCATATAGACAGATATAATATCAAGTGAAAATAAAACATTCTGGAGATTCAACATGACTGAATAGAGGAAAAGCCATGTTGGAGTAACTCGGAAAATCATCTAAACATAGGTAATTGGAAGAAAGGGAGGAACATACATCTGGATGCCAAAATCAGTCTGAAATAAGAGACTTGTAGATCAAACAAAACATAGGCACAAGGCTTTATAAAATAGTGAAGCATCCTACAGGGCTGCCTTGGGAAAGCTGCAGGTGCATGTATCAACCACTGCCATTCTGGGACATTCCCAAATAACTGATGGACTGCAACGGTGCAGCAAGCGTGAGCCACCCAGGATAATTTTGAGATGAAAGTCTTCTCATCTCTTTTGTGTTCCTGAAAACAGGGGACATTATAGCTTGGAAGAAAATTTCACTGGCAACCATAGAGCAAAGAAGAAACTGTTCCCTGTCTGATGAGCTGCCAGGAGTTGGTTTTTTTTTGTTGTTGTTCCTTTTTTTTTTATAATGCTCCATAGTGGTTGGTACCTTTAACAACAATAAGGTCAAGGAACACAGAGTCACAGTAAAGGTAGTGAGTGGAACAGTACCACCCTTCCTACCTGTTCTGAGCAACATCTGATTAAGCAGCCTTAAGAGGTGGCATGGAAATAAGTGGGAGGCCAGCATTCCCCCCACCCACTCCCAGGGCTATGAAAGCAAAGAGATGCACCAACAACGTGGAACAAAGAAGGATGTGTGAGGGCTAGGAGAGGCTGATTGTATACTGGACTAGGAATAGCTTCAGGTGATGCAGCAACTGGGAGAGTGACTTGGGAGACCAGCACAACTGAGAGAGAGGCAGAGACAAACAGGCTAAGGAAACATGGACAAGTCGCTGAGGGACATGTAGAAAATTTCTGGCTGAAGTCTGGCCCAGCCCTTATCTGGAGGCCAACATCACTGCTACATTCATCACTAATTCTGCTGCAGACGTGGCAGGGATTACCCAATACAGATTTGAGTCATGACTTGGACACTATCACAAAACTGAGGTCATCACAGGGTCATGATTTGGATTACAGAGGAATTGGATTGTCTGTGGGTATTTTTAATTGTTTAGGTTTTACATTTATTGTTTGTTTGGTTTTGTTCAGCCTCTTTCTCTTTCCTCAAATATCTTACTTGGTTTTTTGCTATTTTCATGCGAGTGAACATTGTCTTTAGTCTTTCTGGTTCACTTGAACAGTCTTTTGCTTTTCTCTTCATTCTTTCTGTGCTGTCCTCCAATTTCCTAAAGGTTTTTTCCCATGATCTTCTGCCCTTCAGCCTTGCTTATACTACATTTCACTTTATTTATCACTCTATTTTTCCCCTATCCCCACCCTTTCCCCCAGAGTAAAATCACTCTGCTAAGGGAAAGCTCACAATATACGAATCCTGGCTAATGTTGGATGTTGTTAAGTAGTTATAGATCTTGCTTCTAAGGTTAAGGTTACCAAATTAATAGTTTCCACAGTTTGGCAGTTGCTAGGCTGTGCTTGTTGTTATTGTTATTGCTCATTGTGCTACTGTAGGCAGGGTATCATGACTGTTGTAATCAGTTGTTCTTCCTGGTATGAAACCACTGTTACTATGTAGGGTTATAATCATCATCATAGTCCAATACCAAAGGACTGGATGCTGAGCCAAATAGATAGAAATTTCTCATCCCTAATAAAATGGAAAGGTAGGGACAGAAACAAAGGCCAAGAGGCAACTACCCCTAAAGGAAACCTCTAAGGAACAGACATTTCCTAGGCAAATCTCAATACTAGTGATGAAGTTACTTATCATAAGCCATTTACAAGCATTAATACAGAAAGTGAATTAAAACTAAACAATAGGAAATGGTAAGGTGAAGCAAGATGAAACCCCAGATCTCAAGCTCACCCAGAACAAGTCCAGAGAATAATGAGACAGAGTAAATTAGAAGCAACCCACCTGAATTTTTTGAAATGGTAGTAGCAGAATAAAAGGAAAAATGAAGGAAGCTTTAGAGAAAATCAGATCAGAAATTATTTCTCAGGTAAAAAAAGAAATGATGATCTAAATGAAGGACTTGCTGAATGATTGTGAAAGAAACACTGATTAAAAAAGCAGAAGAGCTTAGGAAAATGATGGAAATCATGACTACCCAACATGTGAAAGAAATGGAATCAATGAAACATTCAAAAAGATATTTAGGAGATTAAAAATTCCATTAACAGCATACACAGTTTATTAAACCAAGGTGAGGTTGAAATATCAGATCTAGAAGACAGTATTGCAACCAGTGATCATGTAAAGAAACATTTCTTAAAAATAGCAAAAGAGTATAAAAAAAATCAATCCTACAGCTGCAATGTAAGATTGAACAGAGTCAATGAAAAATCAGGAGACACACAAAAAAATTTTTTTAAATCTGTTAACAGAAATAATGGCATAAAACTTCTCAAGAAAGGAAAAAGTATTTGACATTTAGATATGTAAGGTATATAGGAATCCAATTAATCATGATTTAAGTAAATCTACACCAAGATATATAATAATCAAGATTCCAGAAGTTCAGTACAAGAATAGAATACTAAAACATGTTAGAAATTTTTAAGAAAAGAAATCACCTATAAAAGAAAGTCCATCAGAATCACAACAGACTTCTTAACATAAACCCTTAAGTTAAGAGAATTTGGAGTGAAGTACCTCCAATCACATTGATATACTCTGCAAAACTATCTTTCAAAATCAAAGGAGAAATAAAGATACTTCCATGACAAATAACTGAAGGAATTCATTAACACCAAAACAGCTCTCCAAAATGTTTTGAAGGGTATTTTATAAATTGATAAAGAAGTCTGCCATCCCCAAACCAGAAATTCTTCTTTAACCAGCTTGATTGGATTGAGCAGTGTCTAGTCAGCTGGTAAAGCACAGTGGGTGTCAGTCAGCACATTTCCAGAGATGAGCGGCATGTGGTTCAGTGAACTGGGTTGGGAAGGCCTTTCCTTTATGCAGATGCAAACTTTCAGTTGACTGGGGGCCCTGATGGACTAAAAAAGCAGAAAGCAGACATTCACTTCCTTCCTGGCAGGTAACTTTTCTGCTGCTGTTGCCCATGGGCATCAGATGCTAGCTTCTGCAGTCTTTGAGCATAGACTTATACTAGTTGCTCTCCTAGGGTCTTTCAAGCTTTTAGCCTTAAACTAGAACTGCATTTTCTCTCTTTTATTCTGCGGCTTCCAGTGTCTTAGACTGAACAGTTCTCTGCTTTCCTGCCTCTCCAGCCATTGTGTGACTGTTTAGTTTCTGTGATTATGCAAACCAATCTAATACAGTCCTGTTTATAATTATATGCATTCTTTTGGTCTTGTTTCTCTAGAGAACCCTGACTAATAGCAAAACAAGACAAAAAAAATGGTACTGGAACACCTGGCATTTCACATGCCAAAGACTAAAACTAGACCCCTGTCACTCACCATGCACTAAATTAAAATCAAAATGGATCAAAGATGTAAATATTAAAACAGACTCACTAAATCTGCTGGAAAAGAGAATAGGCAGAACGCTTGATGACATAGGTGTAGGCAAAGACTTTATGACCAAAACTTGAATTGCACCAGAACAATCACAAAGAATCAACAACCGAGACTCATTCTATTAAAAGGCTTTTGCACAGCAAGATAAACCAAGAGAGTAAAAAGACAGCTCACAGAGTGGGAAAAAATTTTAGCCAGTTGTTCCTCAGGCAAATGACTAATATTTAGAACAATAAAGAATTGAAAAAAATTAGACTTCTCAATCAATATATGAAAAAATGTTCAACGTCACTGGTCATTTGAGAGATGCAAACTAAAACAATCTTGAGGTAACATGTAATTCCAGAAAGGGTGGCTATTATCAAGACATCAACCAAAACAAATGATGGTGGGGCTGTGGTGAAAAACACTTATCCAACATTGGTGAGAGTTTAGACTGTTGCAATGACTGTGGAAATCACTGTGGCAATTCCTCAAAAAACTAGGACTCAAGGAAGGTTCCATTTGACCCAGTTATTCCCCTTCTTGGTATATTCCCAAAGAATTAAAATCATCATATCACAAGATACATGTACATCTATGTTTATAGCAGCATACTTTTTAATAGCTAAGTCTTATAATAAATAGTACAAATGCCAGGGAATGGATGAATGGATATTTTAAAAAAACAGTGGAGTACTCTACAGTCATAAAAAAAGATAAACAAGGCATTTCTAGGTAAATTGATACACCTTTAGAACACAGTGTTAAGCAAAATAAATTGGGTTTGCATATGCTAATATTACATTGTCTGTGGTGTAAGAAACTGAAAGTATCAATAAGGACCAAAATATATGATAGATATTGTAAAAAAGGAGTTAATTGTTCAAATAGGAGGGGACCTAAGAAGGGGAAAAGAAGAAAAATGAGAAGAGAAATACAAAATGGAAGCAAAGTCTCTGTAATTAAGGAAGGGAAGAAGGGAGGAGAGGATAATGGGGAAAAGAGAAATTAAGATATATCATCTGTGGGTACAAGTTCCCTACGATGAAGGCAGTCATTCTGTATATCTAAACTGTACCAATAAACTTAACTAAAAAAATAAAACATTCAGTCCTATCCTTGAAGTAACCACTTTTAAATAGACTTAGTTTGAATGCTTGATTTTTTCAAATATATATACATATAAAAAATTACTTAATGCATAGTTTAAGACGTCTCCAGAAAGTGAATACATTCACATTATCAGCATCCAATTCAAGATCTAGAGCATTGTTATCAGCAGAATCTCGTTTTAATTTCTTTATTCATTGCCCCTTCTCTACATGTAGCCATATCATGTCTTCCAATGGGAGAGACTAGCTTTGCTGGTTTTTAAAATTTTTAGTAATTAAAATTATATATATTTAATTTTTGTCTTTTTTTGTTCAAAAATACTATAATTTTATGTCATTGTATTTTTGTCTTTTTTTGTTCAAAAATACTATAATTTTATGTCATTGTATTTTTGTCTTTTTTTGTTCAAAAATACTATAATTTTATGTCATTGTAATTTGTTTCTATAGCCTCAGCTACACTCATAGCCCTTTTGTATTTACTTTTTATTTTGAGAAAAGGCTTGCTAAGTCATTAAATTACCCAGGCTGAGCTTCAATTTGCCCTCCTCCTGTTTCAGTCTTGACATATATTATTCATACATAATACTATATATGTATGTCTGTATATATATATATATATATATATATATATATATATATATATTACGTTATATGTCTACCATATATAAGTCCAATGTCAGAATGTCATTTTCAAAGTTGGGGCCTATTTTCATATTTTTATCTGTCATAATTTAGTTTATGGCTGTCTTAGTTACTTTTTACTCATTGTTGTGGCAAAATACCTGACCCAAAGTTAGGGAAGGAAAGGTTTGTTTCTTACAGTTCTTGGAGGTTTTAGTCCATACTCAGTTGTCTCCCAGGCAGTGTGGCATGGCAGGGCAGCCCTTCATGACTGCTACAAATAGTAAGGTGAGAACCTGCAAGAGAGAAAGACACACCTTTTTCCATCAATACATTGTATCCTGGCTCCACCCCTGGGTGGCTGAGACACACACACCACCAATCCAAGTGCTAGACAACAAACCAATCACAAACACTAGATTTGGTTGAGTCTATAATTGCATGAGGCTTGGGGGCCACTGATATAAACCATGACAATGGCTAATGTGAAATGAATATTATTCTATCATACATGATAAAAAGATCAATGTTGATTTTTTTATTTTTGAAAATGTATTAATTCTAGTTCTATTTGTTTAACAGGCTATTTTTGCACCAAATTGAATTACCTTAACACTTTTGTAGAAAATAGTGATCTGAATATTTGTATACCTATATCTGTACTCTCTTTTTCATTCTATCGATCAGGATCTCTATTCTTACTCTAAATTACAGTTCTTTAGCTTTATATTAAGGCTTGAAGCCAGGTGGTACAAATCTTTCAACTCTGTTTTTCATTTTCAAAATTATTTAATTTGGGTTTTTACACTTTTATAAAAAATGTAGAATCAACATGTTAAGTTCTGTAAGAAATCCTGCAGGGATTTTATCAATTTCATGTTGACACTATCGATCAATTTGTAGAGAATTGACTTATTAATATTACTCTGATTCATGAGCATAGTTTAGTTCTGCAATTATTTAGTTGTTTTATAATTAGTCTCAGCATTTTATAGTTTTGTGTAAAGATCTTGAGAAAACTTTGCTAAATTTATTTCTGATATTTTATATTTTGAAGCCTTGATAAATAGCATTCTAAAATATATGTGAAGTTTGAATTGCACTTTGAAGGTACACAGAAACACAATTGATTTTTGCATATTGACCTTGTATTTTTAGATCTTGCTAGACTCACGACTTTTCTTAGTTTTCCTTTGGATTTCTTAAAATTTTCTCAATGCATTTTGTTTGTAGTTAAATAAAGATGGCTTTCCTTTTGAATTATCAGAACTTTGAGGAATTATTTTTGCATTGATAGTTGCGTTTCATGGAAACTCTAAATTTTTTTTGTGGAAGTAAATATTGTAGTTGGTGAGGCACACTGCTAAGAAAGATGAGATTCACTTCTACTCTTTAAAAAAAAGCACAAAGTAATTTAGCTATAATTCAGCTGAACATTCATAATCCCTTTCTCTAAAATTTCCCACAACCAACTACTTTTATTAAAGAATGTGACAGTCAAATTTACTGAGATCAGGAAAAACTCACTTACTCAGCAATATTTCACATATATGTAGGGGAGAGCAAAGTCTTGTGTCCTGTCCTACCCTCTCTGAAATGGGTTTGTTAGGATTTAGCTGTAAAATACTTTCCTCTTTCCCCACTCATCTCAGGCATTCAGAAGTTGATCAGAGGTGTGTTTTACTCAACAGTGGATTCATCCATTAATGAATTTGTAGGTACCTGTACTGTTAGGAAGTGGGGCTAGGCCGAATGAGCGGGTCACTGGGAATGTAACCTGGGAGGTTGTATTCTTGTCATCCTTTCTCTCTCTCTGCTTCCTAACTGCCACAGGTTGCCCAGTTTTTTTCTGCCATGCTCTTCCACTTTGTAATTACAAAATTGGAGCCAGCAGACCACAAATCTGACCCTGTTAGTCACAATAAATCTTATCTCCTTTAAGTTGCAGGTATGGGATATTTTTTCCTGGTGAATGGAAAGTGTCTAATACAGGGTCTTTACACCACACAGCACTACGTAAGGTCAGGTGTTGTCGGCGAAGGCTTTGCTAACTGTGCCGATGTTAGCTAGGTCACGCCTAAGTTCCTCATGCACAGGACCCACATAGTTTTAGGATTGCACTGGGGCCCATTCTGTGGCTGGTTGTGAGGCAGTAAACATGCAGTTGTCCATTGAGTGCAGCCCTCTGCCTGATGCTGGGGTAGCTCCAGAGCTATACCACTGAGCAGTAGTTGGGGGACAGGTGGTGAACACAGTCTCTTGGCTACCAGGGCTGACAGTAAGCTGGGTTGTTCCCATATTTCTCAGCCACCAGGACCTTCCCTGTTTTGGGAGGAGAAAGGATGTACCCCAGGCTCACTCCAAGTCTGGAACTAGTGCTGAAGGGACTCGGGTCTGTGCCACAGGTGCATAGGTCTCTGATGCTACGGGGCTGCCCTAGAGGCTCCATGGACCTTTGGCTTCAGCCTAGCTGTCACCATGTGTTGGTCCCAGGGGACTGAAGGGGTATTTTTGTAGGTCAGGTGCCAAGGTAAAGAAAGCATGTGAAGCCAATGTCAACAGCAAGCCAGCGTCTTTATTGTTCAGCCTACATGGCTGTTATCAAGCCATTACATTCTTGTGTTCTATCATAATTAGTTTTATGGATTAAAAACTGGTGGTCAATTTAACACCAGCTGAATTAAATCAGCATGGTGCTGAGCATGGATGTTCTACCTGACGAAAGTTGCCAGCATAGAGATGTGGAGAAGAGGAGTAAGGCACTGTGGATTTCTCTAAGTGTTGTTGTTTAAGCCATTGGTTCTCCTGACGGAGCTTGTCATGACTGGCTTCCCCAGTGTGAGTTTGACCAGTCATCGGAGGAGCTCAGGACCTTGTTGGTGAGAATGGCTGTGGTTCACTTTGGGGGAGCTCTGGTTACACGGAGCATCACTTCCTGGCTCTGGAGGGATAGACATGTGTGGTTAATCTCCAGGATGATCTTATCACACTGACTTCTTGGCATGTACTTGACTATGCTTGTTGTTAGAGGAGTTCAGGACTTCCGTGTCATTGAGGACTGCTGTGGTGCTTTTCAGGACAGCTCTGGTTGTTATTTTGAGTGTGACTCCTCAGCTCCAGCATTGAACCCTCAACCTACCAGCACAGCTCCTTTATCCCCCACCCCCCAAACCCACTGGCAAAAACTTTCTAGCTTCCACTGCTCACCGTTGGGCCTCACCATCACAGATCCATAAAAGAGACTGGCGTGAGTCCTTCTGGTGGGCTCTAGGCCTCCAGCTGGACTTACGGGAGGCACTGTCCTGGGCTCTAGGTTTTCATCTGGACTCATGCAAGAAATTGCTGTGGGATTTAGGCCCTTGGCTGGATATTCTGTGTCTTAAGTATTGTGGACACATTTCCTGCACTTTCTTATGTTTAACTCTGGGTGACCATCATAAAATAATATAAATTCTGTGTCCTGATTCTAATTGTTCTCCTCACAACCACTACGTAGTGCATACATAGTTGTCTATGCTGTCATGGTTGTATAAGGGCATCTTGTTGTAAACATGTGGCAGACAGCAAGGTTGTTTTCTTATGGGTCCTCAAATGCCCTGAGTTTTGAAGCAATCTGTTGTGACTCCTCTCATTTCACCTCCTCAAAGATCAAGGCATGTTTTCATGGGCTTCTTGTGCCACTGTGCACAGAGACTACAAAAGCAATAAGGGAACATCACATTACTACTAACCCCTTTGTCACCAGAGCACAACTTGTGGTGACCCAGTGCCACGTGGACCCCAAGGATTCCTACCACAGGGTAAGAAGATGCCACTGTAAGACCCTGATGCAGAAACCTCTGCAACTATTTCCTGTAATGCTTCTTGTACCTACGTCTGGTCCTCAGGGATAAAAATGCAACATTCTGCATACAAGAGGGCACAAGTACGTCCTTATGCTGTGGTTAGCAAATACAAGGCTTATGTGATTGTGCAGGACAACCATTCTCATTTGGGAAATTCCTTCCATGAGCAACATTAAAGCCTGGCACATGCCGTTCAGGGCCTGAGCCATGTGTTGAGCAAGGGATTCAGTCTAGAGGACTAGATCTATGGTCTCTGCCTCTGGTTTCATCAGAGTCACCAGATGAAACTATTAGGCCACCTGTTGAGTACAATATCACCTATGATACATAGAGTCCCAAATATGGGCAGTGTCCATGATGGTGGGTCTGATAGTACCCTTAACATGTGGGAATCCCCAGGTTCAGTGTCCTGTCCAGTGTGTAATGGACCAGTCAGTGGACACGATACCATTGAACTTGTATTCCACTAAGTGTTTGTATCATTTATCAGTAATGTGTGATTACACAGGTGACATCTGCTCTGTGGTTCGCTTTCCTACCGACATATTTACCTGTTGAATACAAAGTGGGGCTACATATAGTAATGTTACTTGGTTCCCTGTCAACCACTCCCAGCCATTGTGCATAACAGGCCCCAGTGCCTGTGAGTTGGTCGTGCTTTTCTAGATCTGTGCTTCACCAACCTGGTTTACTGATCCCAGATAGAACTGGTCTGGTTTTGCTACATCCAATTACTCCAACTGAGCAGGGACAGTGTTACAGTATTCCATGGGAGGCCCTTGGCTGGGTCAATCAGTTTGGTACCTAATCCAACAATGTGATTGCTGGTGCACACAGGCAAACATGTGGGCCCAGGAGATGATCTGTTAGGAATGCTCATCCTGGTCAGTGGGACAGCACAGAGTGAGGAACTATTTTATAGGGAGGTCCTGCCCATCTGGCAGGATGTAGGTCTACCTTACACCCTGTGATAGGATTGTGGGCAGAATCACCTTACCCCCCAGCTTAGAATACTAAACCTGGGTCCCCACTGCTACTGGGGGCAAAGGAGTTGGACCCAGGTCCACCACTCCTCAGGAGGTGTGACAAGCAGCCACGATGTCACTGCCTTTCAGAATGGTGGCTACAGTAGTGAGAGGAGAGTGTGCCAAGGCCCTTAAGGGCCATGTTGAAATCTAGGGCTGTAGTTCTATGACATGTCTTAGTCCTTCCCCCAAGGGCTCCAAGAGGAACAAACACCCAGTTCCTCTCAAATTGGTCTGTGGACCAATCCCATGCCCACTGATAGCAGACCCACAGCTGCGTTGATTCCAAGGCCTTTTCATTGCCTTAGGACCTCACTCTCTGAGTCAGATACACAGACGGGCTGGCTGTGCTTTCAAAATGCAATACAATGCCCATTCATCAGGGCTGATCACTGAGCAATTAGATCCCTTGAGGTAAGACTCACACCCTCCCAGAAGACTTTGGAACCAAATAGGTCAGTTTGGTTTTTCAGAGCCTGTTGTTCTGTTGTTCTTCTGAATCATACCAGCTGCCTATAGCTGGTAGGGCACCTGGAAATGTCATGTGACATTGCTGTCTTTGTGGTATTGAGGTTTTTTTTTGGGGGGGGAGGAGACCGGAAATCAAACTCGGACCTTGCAGTTGCCAGGTAGGCACTTGTATGGCTGAGCTATATCCCTGGTCCCTGTCTTTGGCTCATTGTTGTACCGGGGACACTGAGAAATGGATTCAGACACTATCCATAGGGGCGTTCCATATGCAGCAGTCAACCCTGCCATGCTTTAATGTATGAATTTGGCCATCAGAGGGAATGGGGTAGGCAAAGGCTACACCTGTGGCTGTATCTACACAGTCAAAGTGTATCTATGTCCCTGCTAGAGAGGCAGGGACCCAATATAATCCATGGCCATTGGTGGGGTGCTCATGGTATCTCACCAAGTTGTGTGGGCACCTTGCTCCTCCAGGGGGCCAAATGGGCATACTGTCAATATGCCTTTACTGCAGCCTTTGACTTGATAGGCATCAAGTCCCGGTGCCATCTCTGTGCTCCTGCTTGCATGCTGTGTGGTCCTACATGTTTTAGTTTCTTACAGAGCTGTGGCTCCACTGCAGAAGACAGCTCTTACCAAGGCTTCCCTTATCAAGGCATCTGCTAAGTCATTCCCTGCTAAGCCTGAGAGGAGGGGCTTATGTTTTGAAACATGACACACTACATGATCAGCTGTTTTGGTTCCACTCCCATAAAGCTTGCCATAGGTCAGTGCCCCATATGGCTCAGTGCCCTCTCTGCCAATCCTGGGCCACCCAAGTCAGTAACCAAAGTGTCAGTCCCCCTGAAAACATCCCAACTGTTCATGTAAACATGTAGGGGTCCTTCTTCATGTCCCCTACAATAGCCACATTGCCCACAACACTGCCCAGTGACTTGACCTTCCTCTTCTGAGACCTTCCTCTTCCTTCTTCAGAGGATTTGCATCCTGGACTGGAGAGTGTCTGCTGCACATTGTGAGGCTGGACTCATCCACGTACCTGGTATCAGCCAGTGGCTGGACGCATCAGTATACCAGATGTGTATCAGCCAGAGGTCCCTTTTTCCTTTCTGCGTAGGGACAGGTGACATGCCCTGTAGTCCGTCACCCTGCATGGTTTCCTGTGCCATATATTCTACTGGTCCAAATACGGGTTTTACTTCACTGCCAACATGCTGTCTGAAAGGAGGCCCACTGTTGCAAGTACGTCCCCCCATGTGTGAGTGGGCGCCTGGGCTCCTCCACTTCTGGGATGGGGTGTTCATGTACAGATCCAGCCCTCTATTGGGTATTTGACCTGTACTTCCACTGTGATCCCCTCAGAGGCATGCCGAGCAGCCTATACAGCTGTTGATTAGGGAATACTGGTTTTTGGGTCTTTTCCACAGTGGTGAGTGAAACGCAATAGATGATTCTGCTTCATTTGCTTTTGCCATAGATCCCAGTCAAAACCAACATCATCTATACTCAGTCAGGGTAAATGGCAGGGGATGGTCAATGACTTGAGGGCTATGAGACCACCCTCTTCAAGTCCAGAAAAGCAGCTTGTGCTGCCTATGCTGCATCTGTCCAGCCTCATGTCATGCCCTGTGGATCATCTGTTATAAAATGTACAGGAGGGTAGCTAGATGCAGTACGAACATATGCCAAAAGCCCAGTAAGCCCATGTATGCCTCCCATTGGTGTGCTATAATGGGTATGGGGTATGCCTGTGTTCTATTGATAATGTATCAGGGATTACTTTTACTTGACCTGATAACACCCAAGATTTTGATAAACAAGCCAGATTCCTACACCTTCTCTTCACTGATAGCCCACCCCCAGACTAGCAGCTTCTAAATCTGCAATGCAACCAGAGGTTAACATAATATCATCAATATAATGGAATAGTGACTCAAGTCCAAGTGGCCAAGTCCTCAGCCACCAGACTGTGACACAAAGTCTGGCTATGAAAATAGCCTTGTAGCAATACCTGGAAGGTCCATTGCCTGCCCTCTCAGGTAACGACAAATTGGTCCTGACTCTAAGCATGATAGCAGTGGAGAATAAGGTATTAGCCAAATCTGCAGCATAATGGTATTGATGCAACATGGCACTGTCACATGCAATGGAGAGCTAGCTTTGTTTAATTCCTGGTAACAAACAGACATTCACCACCTCCCATCCGGCTTCCATATGGGTCGTAATTGGGGAGTTGAAAGGGCTTTACGCCAGGTGTGTCATACCTGTCCCTTCCAGTTTCAAGGTGATTTGTCATCTTTCCTCATGACCCCCAGGCAATCAATACTACTTCAGGCACACAACCCACATATTCTGCAGGAGGGTCAGTGGTGCCTGGTGTGGATGTCCTCAGACGATGGTTTTTAACATGTGGACCAGCAAGTGGAATTTTCCCTGTGTGGTATTGAGCCAAGCACTAATCAGTATGTCCAGCTGTAGAATGTAGTCAGCAACCAGGGAAACAGACAACATAAGGGCACGAAGCCAAGTGCCAACTGTCACTTGGGTTATCCAGACTGCGATATAGTGACCTCTGTATCCTTCTACAGAGGTCCTGTAAAATAGTCTCAGTTGCCATACATTAGCATTAATTTGGCCCTGGTGTCCACCAATACTAATACACATAAATAGGCATTTAAATGTGACCAGTAAATAGTCATTTCCCATATGTGATCTCCTGTCTCCTGGGGTCCCCTTTAACCGGTCACCGCAGCCTGCTTCCTAGTCTGGGTAAAGGGATGCCAGCATCACATCCTCCTGTTTCACCAGGGCTGCTTTGACTTTCAAGCCCATCAGCTGGTATTGTTGTGCAGGGTGCAACTGTAGCCACAGAATAAGCAACACATCCAAGGGCTGCCTGTCTGTCTTATCTGAGGCTAAGCCAGCAGCCTGCAGGTTCGTCCAAATTTGGCACCAGCTGATCTTCAATGGCCTCTCCATGAGGACTTGGCCCTGCTTGGCTGTGGGCCACAGATTTTTTTCTCTTTTGGTGGCACAGTGTTTATAGACCTCGCCTGACCTTGGCATTTTATTTCCATGTCCTCCAGGCAGGCTTAGGTATTCACAGTATTGTAGATGGGGAGACCTGTGGAGGGGTATAATGGTTGATTGTGTCCATTTAGGAAGTTTAGAAGCTAAACTAAGATGACTCAGCAATTCTTCATGCTAGGCTGTAGAGGACATGCCCTCTGTTGCCCCATTGCCTGGACAGTATAAAAGTGAAATGAAGAAGGACTGGTTGCTGTTCTTTGGAGAGGCTCAGGCTTTGCCTTCAGCTTGGACATGTCTCCTGGCTTCTAGCACAGACTCTTTATCTTCTGGTGTAGATTTTTCAGCTTTACATTATAGACCCATTAGCCTGCTGATATGTGTGGACTTCACAGAACACTGCAGTGCACTCCAGACCTTAGACTGAATCCTTCAGCCTCAGTGTACAGATACCCTTCCAACTCTATGGCTGACTATAATAAGCCAGTCTTGTAATTTCTTATGCATTTTATATCTTGTGTTATAACTGTTTCTTTAGTAAGTCTTGACTGATACAAGGGGGTTAAGAAGGCCACCACTGTCCCAAATGTGCCAGCTGTGTGTCATAAGCAGTTCTTCTTCAGAACTATAGCATCGTTTGTTACACGCCCATTTCTCATAACACAGTTACTACGTTTAGGTTGGTTGTCCTTTGCAGTTGGCCTACCTTCTGGAGACACTCTCCTGCCTCTTGCCCCACAGAGCAGAAAAGTGAAAAAACACCCAAGCTCCCTGCTAACTGACTCACAGTAAGAAAAGATCGCAGGCCCTTGAAACAGAGGTCTGTTTTGTCTTGCAAATAGATACTATATTTATGTGGTTTTGAGGCTGGAAACCTATGGAAAGATAGGATTCAATCTGCAGGTGAAAAGTGATGGCTCTTTCTATAGGTAAATAGTGCTTTTCACAGCTGAAAATGATTGGCCTTTCTTAGGTGAAAAGGCCCTTTTCATGACATGAAATTTTGTGATCTGTGTGTGTGTGTTTTCTGGAAGGGGAAAAAAAAGCCAGAATAACTTTTGTGTGCAGAGGCTATGCTTTTTCTTAAAAGTACAATTTTAAAATTATGATTTTCTTGGTCTCCTTTGTACCAGTATTTACTTCTTCTGTGCAACCTCAGACCTACACAATTCCAGAAATTTGTTCATAGTCACACAGCTAAAAAAAATAGTAAAAC
Organism: Hydrochoerus hydrochaeris; assembly: GCA_004027455.1. Classification (NCBI taxonomy): domain Eukaryota; kingdom Metazoa; phylum Chordata; class Mammalia; order Rodentia; family Hydrochaeridae; genus Hydrochoerus; species Hydrochoerus hydrochaeris. The sequence goes on along the minus strand of PVLA01001606.1, from coordinate 67,206 downwards.
AAGGTCTGTCACTCTAGAGAACTCTTTCTACAATTTCACATTCCGTTCTTGTTGGCTGCATCTGATTATAAGCAGAATCCACGTGCAGATCACTAATAGCAGGTTTATCACACCAGCCAGGCTGAAGGGCACCTGCCAGAATTCCCAGTCTTTATGTTTCCGGTCAGCCTGGGCCGGAAGTGAGATTCCTGTGGTGCGGCCCAGGGGCAGAAGTGGCACAGCAGCCATTTTGATGCAGTGTCTTTTGTTGAAGGCCCGTCTCTTCACAATCGGCAGCACCTGGGTCTATAACTACTCTTTGTTGCTTGGATTCTCCTTTATCTTGTTCAACTCTGGGCAGACGTATATGTTTATTTCTTTGAGGGTTACTGGCTTCTGCTGAAAACACACACACACACACACACACACACACACACATATGCAGTAATAATCACCATCAATAAGAAATGATGCAGCCCTCTGCCAATCTCACGGGCTCTAAGATCGGGATTTAGATCCCAGATTTTCGTGTCTCCCCAACAATATGCTGGTTTTTTCCAACTGCCCACATCAGATATTAAGACCAAAGTCATTCAGAGATGCAGCAAGGAAGATAACAAATCAATCCATATATACAGGATGGTTATTATAGAAATATGTATAATTTGGTTTAAAATTTTATACTATAAATTCATGTTATGTGTACATATAAATTTTGTATCTGTGTGCCTTAGTTGTTTTGCATTTCTGATTAAACTGTGACCAATGCATTATTCTGTGACAATTCTCAAGTATCATTTATTGTACTGAAGGAAAGAAATTGTGTCTGGTTGGTATGTCCAATTAATGTTGTGTATTGGACAGAGCATTGTCTGTGTAATTAGGCCTGTATTAACAACACACTCAGACTTACAAACTATATGCAAATTATGTAACCATTCATTGGCAAAATACGTTGAGGTCACCAGGGTATGCTCTATCAAGTGCCTAATACCTCCAGTCACTTAAAGGAAATATTGATAAAACTACTTGTGTTATGACTACCAGAATTAATACTAAAGGTACAAGTTAAGTTAGTTTATAACATCATCTATCCATATAATGATATTTAATAAGATACAATTATAATAATACTTTCTACCTGGCAGGATCATAATGGCACTTTGTTCTTCACAAGTCATTTTGTTGCTACAGTACAAAAAATACTTTTCTAAGAGAAAAATTAATTAGTAAGTGTAACTGAAATCAATGATGGGACTTTAAAAATTAACAGTGCTTCTTCAGCATTTGTGAGAGTCCCATTCATAGTTTTAAATTAAATTATAATTCACATGGAGTGCAAGCGCAGATTTCAGATGTTCACTCTGATGAATCTGAACAGTTGTACACATCTAACAGTTCTGTTTCACTATCCTCTTACTGCTTGTCAGCTCATTCTCTCTCTGCATCCATGTAGTGCAGTTCCGGGCAGCACAGATTGCTTGTGAAGTTTCTTGACCCCATGAGAGGCTTCATGGAGTGCACTGTCTTTTGCATGAGCTTCTTCTATACAACATGATGTTGAGGTTCATCTGTATTGTTGCATATCTGAGTAGTCTGTGCTCTTTTATTGCTCACTAGCATTCAATTGTCAGAGTATGCTGCAAGCTCACTCTTCACTGAAAGGCCCTTGGGCTGTTTTCATTTTTGTTTTTGTTTTGACTATTATAAGCTAGGCTGCTAAGAATATTCTTAAGTCATTTTTGGAAAGCTTTTCATGTATTGCACTAACAGCTAAGTGTAGAATTGCTATTTGATAGGGTGTTGATATATCTCATAAGAAACTGCCAAACCTGCATCCAAAGTTGTGATATTTAATGTTCTCACCAGAATGCACAAAAGTTTCAGTTTTTCCACCTGCTTACCAACATTTGTAATTTTCAGTCACTTATGTTTAACCATTCCTAGTGTACATAAAATTGAATCTCACTGTGGTTTTATTTTGCATTTGCTTAATAACTAGTGCTGTTAATTTTCACATGCTTATTACCCATATATATTTCTTTCCATGATAAAGTATCTATTCATACAGTTGCATTTTGCCTTTTTATTATTTGTATTGATTTGAAACATATATAATATGATAGATAGATAGATAGATAGATAGATAGAGACTATGTAGAAACTGTATATAGTAGATAACTCTTCTGTCAGATATAGGGGTTACAAATATTTACTTCACGTTTCTAGATTGTATTTTTAATTCTATATTTTGATGATTCCAAAATATCTACTTAAAAATATTTGTTAGTATTTCATGTGTATTGAGATCATAAATATATTTTCAAAAGGTTTTATGCTTCTGAATTTTGCCATTAGGTAAGTGATTCTGAAATTAATTTTTGTGAAAAGCAAAGAGTACTAATCAATGCTCTTCTTTAAAAACAGTTAGATTTTAAATATCTGTTATTAAAATATTTTCCTTCCTCTTCTTTTTTTATCTATTTATTTGTATTTATACCAATATAATATTATCATTGTTACTCTCACTTCATACACAATTTTGAACTTTACTTTTAAGATTGCATCCATTAAGACAGATTGTTGGCATTTCATTATCAATTTTAGAAGAGCTTGAAATTTCTTTCAATACCTGCTGTGATTTTGTTTGGGCTGTAGGTCACTGTGTTGGTTTTGATGAGAATAAACATTGGTGTCATTTCATTCATACTGACATATGAAATTATACAGGACCTCTGAGTATAAGGGAACCGTTATAACTCCCAACCTGCTAGATGTTCAATATGCTGTGCTTGTGTTCTCCAAAATCAAAGAATGAATTCTTAAGTAACAATAGGGAATAAGAGCAGGAAAATTTATTGAGGGGAGACAGATATAGTTTTGAGGCAAAAGGGGCCCCAAGTGGGTTGCCGAGGATCCACTTCTCAGGGGAAATTTTACAGAGTACAACCACATGGATATAATGTGTGTTACAGCCATGACCAACCAATAAGATTATAATCATAGTTGCTTAGCTAAAACTGATCCAGTGGGTAACCAGGTCATAGAGCAAGTATACAAAGAACTTTTCAGGATAGGGGAACTGAGGTGCTTGGCCACCTACCCGAGGTGACTGATGTCCATCTAGACTTCATCAGACGCGGTGTTATCACTGATCCCAGGCCTGGTCATTACATCTTTATCTTGAGGCCTGGCCTCTAACAGATGTGCCTTTGGTCCTGACTCCCTCGAGGGCCCAGCACTGTCTGACTGCCTATAATATTTCAGCCTAACTCAGCTGTCTATAATAATATCATGGTACATTTCTCTATTTGTTTAGATCATCTTTGGTTTCTCTCATTATTTTACAGTTTTCAGTGGAGAGTTTTTTCTCTAATACTAGACAGTTGACATTTTGACATAAAGTACAGCAGTATTAAACTGTTCTTTTCACATTGTTTGTTAATAAGACTGTGATCAAACTTTTTTACTTCATATGTTGAGGCCTTTCTAATGTCACTAACTGTAGCATATGTTTTAGAAATGGGATACACACACACACACACACATATATATAGCCATATGGAAATAATAACAATTTTAATTTTTTTTTATTTTTTATGCTTTACACTTCATCCTGTTTAATATCAGAGGCTTGGAATTCCAATACAACATTGAACTAAAAAAGGTGAAAGCAGATATCTTTGCCTGGTTTGTAATATTAGGGACAAAATCTTCATTAAATAGAAGTTTTTTTTTTTTAATCAGTGGTTTTCAGTCAGGTTAAAGATGATTCCGTTTCTAGTTTGAGTTTTTATTTCTAGTTAAGAGTTTTTGTCATTCTAATTATTATAAGTATGGGGTGTGTTTCTTCCTTTTATATCTGTTAACACTGTAATTTATATCGATTGACTTTCTCACCTTAAATTAACCTTGAATTCCTGGGACAAACTTGTATTATATCTTTATGTAATGTTAGATGCTACTTGCTAGAATTCCCTTGAATATTTTTTATTTATGATAATAAGTGATACTGATCTAATTTTATTTTCTTCTATTTTCTCATCAAACTTTGATATTAGTTAATGCTGGTCTCACAAATCAGGTTGTGTTGGATTCCTTTTTTTTAATTTGAAAGAATTGTCTAAGATTCTTTTTGATTCTTTCATAAATGTTTGACAGGACTCACCAGTAAATGCATTGGGACCTAAAATTTTTGAGATGACTTTTTGTTATGATTTCAGTGTTGGATAGATATGAAGTATCCCAGAGTTTCAGTATTTTTTTCAAGAGTTTGAGAAATTTAATTTTCTAAAAAATTATTTAAATTTCTGAATTTATTGCCATGATTTTGCTTAGAGTATCTCTTATGTTTTTCACATTTTTAGGACTACTTCTCTTTCCTTTGTTTGATTTCTGAAATAGGGAATTTGTATTTTCAGTATCATGATTCATCCTACCAGGAATTTTTCAATTTTATTAATTTTTTCAAAGATTTAATTTCTGCATTTATTTAATTTCTCTATTACTTTTTTGATATTTACTTCATTAAATTGCTTTCCATTTTAATTTTTTCCTTTCAAAATTTCCTTTCATTTTAATTTAATATTCTTAGATGTCTTTTAAATTAACTTCAGCTTTTATTTTTATTTTCCAAATCACAATAATCTTAGAGAATACTGCTGAGAACATAAAATGAATTCCATTTCTGTATTTGATAAATACAGTGTTCCCTAGAAGTTAATTAATTCAGTTTGCTTGATATTTATGTTTAAATACTGTTTTTCCTGAATTCTGAACCTTTTTCCACATGGCCACATTTTGGCTTCTATGTTCTGGTTGTTGTCAATATATTCTATTAGTTTTCCCTTCCTGTGTAAAAATTACCATGAACTTACCATCTTGAAACACACAGATTGATTATTTCTGTGTTTGTGGGCCAGGAGTCCAGTATGGATCAGCTGTATCATTTGGTCTCCTACCAGGTTGACCTCCAGCTATCTTCCAGGAGCACTAATCCAATCTCAAGTTTGGGGTCTTCTTTCAAGATCACTGTAGTTTTTAAAAAGCAGCATTTAACTCTCTGCAACTGTAGGATCAGCGTCTTTGAGACTAGTGGGTGGAGTTTGCTCTCAGTAATGAGAACCATCCTTAAATCTTGGCCACCTGATGGTCTCTCACAACTCAGCAGTTTCCTCCTGCAAAACAGCAGAAGGACCTCTCATTATTCTCCTATGACAGACTCTTGTACTATGACACAGAATATGGGAGTGATTATCAAATTGTGAAGAAAAAAATTAAAAAGGGATTAGGATTTGTTCAGGGCACCTACAGGGAGTTGTGAGGCCATTGATGGATCAGGTTTCAGGCATTTCCAGGCATGGGAGGCAGAGATGTCTATCTGACAACCCTCAGAAACATACTGACCTTTACAGTCAGTTTCCTGTAGTTTATCTCTGCTGACCATGCCTGCAATAGAGCCTCCCAAAGCACTTATGCTCCTATGCCAATCAGACAAATTAATTTTAGTCAAACCGGTAATAATTCCTGAATGACAAGTGAGCTGACTACTAATCCCACTGTGGTTTTGGATTTTAAATACAATCACCCTATTTCCCTGAACCTTCAAGACTGACTGAATTTGAGTCTCCTAGTCTGCAATATTAATTAGTCAACAAATACCTGGATTTTCTTTTTCTTGACAAGATTGATTTTATTCTTGGCCAACAATATCAATTATGTCATGTGGCTAAACTAACCAAATGAATGACTATCTCATAGTATTCACAGGTCTTACCTATGCCCAAGGAGAGGAAACGATACACAGTCTGTGTACCGAGACATAAAATCATGGGAACCATTTTAGAATGTTTCTTGCATAATGAGGAAATCAAATTTGAGTCAACAGAACAGTACTTTTGTCTATTAAAAGTCTTCAAATCTGGGATTCCAATTGTAATAAATGTATAATTAACTGGTAGTTCTTTGCAGTGAGAAGCTTGGTCACAGTGTCATAGCAGTAGCTCTTTGGCTCTGTGTGAGGATTTTAGGATTAGGATGTTAACAGCTCAAAGATAATCTCAGAATAGAAATGTGTGTCACCATACCAAGGCATGACTTTGTGGATAAAAGTCTTACAAAAAAGTTCTCTGACAAAAGCATACAACAAAGAAACTTTGAAGAGGATAGAAGTTGAAATGGCATTTCTCAAATGAAATATATTGCAATATAACATGAGTCCATTTCATGAGCCCCAAATCTTAGGGAAAGCCAGAAAATTTATGAAAAAATTGCTATTTTCACATCTGTTATGGAAACCAACTGTAATACTCAGATCATCCACTAACCACCCGCGCCGTCATCTTGTTCTGTATGCGCCATTTTAGATTTAAGTCCTTGTTCTTGTCACAAGATGAGTTTCTGTTTCTGGAGTAAGTTTCTGTTTCTTACAAAAGTTTCCTTTTCCCCGAAATGACACTTCACTTGCCGCCCTAAATGACCAACCAGCTCACTCCCCGTATTCTTATCAGCCTACCCACCAATCAGCTGTGTTGCTCCTCTGTAAAAGTAAACACCCTTAGTTGTGAGGCGCGCAGTCTCTAGACCGGTTACCGGAGGCTGCGTTGTCAGGCTTGGCAATAAAACTCCTTCACCTTTAATTAATTGGATTGAATTTTTATTTCTTAGTCGGGCTATTACACCAACAAAGTAGATGGATTCTGTGTATTGTTAGAATGGTTGGAATTCAGAATCAGCTGAGCAAATGAGGATGCCAACATCATTGTGAAGATTTTGTTTTAATAAACATACAACAGAGATAGATGGAAGGGATAAGGTAGGGAATCGCAGAGGAGGGGAACTTAGAACTACAAAAATATTAAGATGTGTTATGTACATGTACCAACTTCCTGCGATGAATGCAAACATTATGTATTGCAATCATGTACTGGTAGTAAAGCAGACATACAATCTAAGTGCTATGATGTACTTCAGTGGTACAGTGGCTACTTCCTTTGAATGAGACCCTGATTCAATTTCCACAACCAAACAACCAACCATCCCTTTGTGGCTCAAGGACTCAGGTAAAGATCCACAGGTCTGTCTGCTGACAACTTGAAAAAGAGGTGAGGAGCACTGGGCAGATTTGACGTCTTTATTCTTGGGTGCCACACAGGTTTGCAGGACAGTCCAGACTTATAGGGTGTGGCACAGTAGTAGTCACTTGTCAGTTTTGTCTTTGGTTACATAAGTTATATACATCAGCCAGCAGTGACCTTGGTTATATAAACTGTTTACACTGGGGTGGGGAACAGTGCATGCCCTAGAGTCCTCTTGCCTCAGGCCCCACTTCCTCGGGCCGCACCTTTCACGACTTGAACCTAAGTGCAGCCATCTTGGGCTCTGCTTTTCTGTATAACAGTCTTTACTCAATTTTGTGGTGAAAAAGTGTGGGTAACAACATTTTTAACTCTTTTCCATTCTTTATCTTAATCCCCTTTCCAGCTGCACATTCATTAGCTTAATTACTCTTACAGTACATTTTGGGAAATGTTTGGCTTTCCCTTGAATTTGTAAGAAACTTAATTATAGGAACAATTTGCTTCCGAAAATAGTTTCAAAACATTGATTCCATTTATTGCAAAACTACTTCTGAAAATGTAAATTAGGAAAACAAAAAAATACTCATCCATATTTTCCTCTTTTCAAAATTAACTGCTATGGAAATCTTACTTTATTAGGCTTTATTGGCTTCCCCTCTCTTCCGCTTTTTCCTCCTCTTTAACTTTCTTCTCCTCCTTCCTTTCTTCCTGATTCTATCAACTTTTTTTTTAAAAAATTACATCTACAAATGTAATGAATAAAATCCATTATTCAAGTTATTGTCAGATCAGAATAAAACAGACTATTATATACACTATGAATCCCATACACCACCATGATCATGAGGTAACTATCATTTCATGTTTTACATATTAGAAACAAGAGAAATAGACAGATAAGGAGATGTATAAATAAAGTCAGTGGGCCAGGGATTTAACTTAGCAGTATAAGTGCTTGCTTGGCAATTGTGATGTCATGAGTTTGATCCTTGGTACCAATCAATAAATAAATAAATAAAGGTCATATAATTACCACTATTACAATTTAGAAATATGAATTTTTAAATTGTATGAAAATCAATTTTAGCTGAATACATCGATGAATTCCAAACAAATATTTCATTATAAGAGATATTTCATAAATATCCCTTTAGATTTGGAATAGAGATTAGGAAATCTCTATTCCAAAGGTTGCTGTATTCCCATTTTTAAACTTGTGTTTCTCTACTATGAGTAATTAAGACACAGGTATTCTTATAGGCAATTACCTTCCTTCTTTCCACCCCTATCCCTTTTCCTTCTCCTTTTTTTCCCCTTCCTTTCTTCTTTTCCTCTTCTCCCAGTGGTATATTCGTGCTATTGTCCTGCTGTTTCATTCCACCTGATCTAGCCTTAGACCAATGGTAGCGAACCTTTGGCACACATGTTTTTTTTTCTTTTAAGACAAAAGATGTCAATGTTTGAGTTATTTATTTAAAACTAAATCCTCACTATTCAGGTTGAATTGCAGTGTTGACATTTTTGCAATAAATAAGTGGGTTTTGGATCTCAGTTTGGGTGTTCACCTCTAAAAGGTTTGCTATCATCATCTTAGGCTATTCTGGTCATAAGCTCATTTCTCTTAAATAGAGTAAATCAGTGTTGACTCACCCACCTCCTGTATCTCTACTACTAGTTTGTTTTCCCATCCAAGCCAGAGGTGGAAGTTAGAGATTGTGTCTTAATCATGTTTCTGCAGACTGTGATGGAATGACAAGATTAGAGACGTGAGATGAGGATAAGAAAGAATTCAGGTGAGGCAGTTGACTTTAATCTTGCTAAAAGTTCAGAACAAGGTTTCAGTCTACCTATGTGGAAGATAAACCTTTGTTTGTTTGTTTTTAATAGAAGTGCTGTCCTTGGGCTTGGAATTTTCTTCAATCTAACATGTAAGCAAAGAGCCTTGATTGAGTTGCTTCCTTTCATTTCTTCCTTGGCATCTTCTTCAGATTCCATTACAACTCAGAACAAAAAAGAAAATGGGAAAAAGAAAATCTACTCTGTTTGCTTTCTTCTGGATTTTAGGAAGCACTTAAAGTGAATGATCATAGGTTTTTTGTTAGCTCTTTAGGAGAGCTTCTAGAAGTTGATATCAGTATCAGGAACCTAGTAGTTCATCTTCTGTCACGACTACTATTATCTACTAAAAAATTTTGTATTTGCTTTCATTTTTGTTCTCATGTTTACAAGTGTTTCAAACTTATTCTAGTAAGTTATTTTTTATTTCTTGTTTAATTTATACTACTATTTTTTTAAGGTACAGTAGTTTAGTTTTTTGCATTAGAGAATGACAATGTTGTGTTTTACTTGAAAGTTTCCACCTTAACAGAGAAGCCAGAATTCCTTTTCCAGTTTTAAAGAAATACGTGTTAATTTCTTATTCTCTTAAAATGGAAAAGCACAGTACAGCTTTCTTCACCTTCTTAATCTGGTTTCTGATTATTATTTTCAGAAAAGTTAAAGAAACTTACGAGAACTAGAATGAAATAAAAATTATAAAAACAAGAATGGGAAGCATTATCAGTGCTTCATTTTCCAGCTAGATGTCCACAGGATGCTAGAAAATGCATTGACAGCTCTCCTCGGAGCTGTCCAGGGAGGGCTAGAAAGGTGCTAAGTAGGCTCAGAACACCGGTCAGTCTTTAAATGAGGGCTGTTCCTACGGGTTACAAATGCAACCCATAGGCGTTTTTTAGCCTCGTGTACAAAGTCCAAAGCAGGTTTTATCTTGATGGAGACAAAACTCAGACAAAGCATTGTAGGTGTTGGAAGTTGCAAGATGAGTCCACGAGTGCTAAATCAGTCATAAGAAGTGGACAGGGCTTGGATAGCATCTAGTGTTTTTCTACCCATTTGCCATCATGTACAATGAATTGTTTTTAAATTATATGTTAGAACATGACAGCATACAATTGCTCAGAGAAACCTAAAATTCATTTTAATATTGATATAATTCATGGTTAGACTCAAGTACATTCTGAAAAGCAAGTGACTTATAAATAATAAGGGCTTACCAATATTAATCTAACATTTAACTTAAGGTGTGCTTTTATGTTCCTTAAGTGACACTTAAAAATACAAAGCTTAGTAAAAAGCCACTTGTGCTGGATTAACTAATGGTCAGCTTGTAACACTCAGCTGAACTGAATCTGCGTGGCTCTTGTATGAAAGGCCCATCTGAGGATTGTTGCCAACAGCATTACAAGGAGAGCTATAGGGGAGAATGCTGTGTTGTTGGTTCTCCAGAGAAACTTGTCATGTTGGCTTTCTTGATGTGAACTCAGCTGTTCCCATCACTGAAGGACCTCGGGTCCTCACTGTCACTGAGGATGGCTGCGGTTCTCTTTGGGGAGTGGTCCTTACCTTGAGAATTGCATCCTGGCTTCAGTGCAGATCCCTGGTGACACAGATCCTTTAACTCACTGGTGTGGACTTTCTAGCTTCTACCACTGACCTTTGGGCCTTTCAAGTGCAGATCATTATACAACTTGCATGAGATATTTTCATGGACTCTAGGTGTTCAGCCAGACTCATGCAGGGCATTGCTGTGGGATCCAGGCCCTCAGCTGGATTCTTTGGGTCTCCGGTGTGTGGCTAGATCTCCTGTACACCTTTGCAATTAACTTTTTGGATGAATATTATAAGTAATCCTTTAAATGATGCATCTTGTATTAAATATTTTCCATTGTAAACACTGCCTAAAATAACACTCAAGAGTTATATGCTAGAATAATATTATAGGATGCAACCCAAGAACTCACAAATGAATAATTCAGAAGAAATTCAGCTGCACCTTAAAAAAGGGATAAAAATTCACCTAATTGAACCTCCTATAATACCAGAACTCTAGGATGCTGAGGCAGGAGCGCTGCTAGTTGTAGCACAACCTAGGGAATGTAGAGACTTAGTGAGATCCTGCCTGAGAAAGAAATAGTCCAGGAATGTAGCTCAGTACTAAGGTCTGGGTTCAATCTCCACTATCAGAATGAAACACAAAGTAAAAAAAAGAGAAAGAAAAAAAGGAAAATAAAAAACAGCTCTTAAGTCTGGTTATCTTTCTTTTTTTTTTGTTTTTACTTGTAATAACTTTGATATAGTTTATTGGTCTTCATCTTTATAAATAAATCTATGTAAAAGTTCAGACAGAAATCATAAAGAAAGGATACGCTATTAATTTCAACTTGTGATCTGCATAATAACATAGGGATAATTTGAGAAGAGGCAGAAGATGAAAAGCAGAGATAAGAGAACTAGACGTGCAAGGGTAAGGATACGTGCCCAGGAGCTACTGTATTCACCAATGCTGCTGGAACACAAATACACTGTGAAAACATTTGTCAAAGTTATAAAAAATGTGAGAAGAATAACAGCAATATAAATATTGAAATTGGGAAGCTGATTGATTTTCATCATCCATGGTGTCTATTCTTTAACTTTTTTATTTTAAAGCGAATAAAAAAACAACAAAAGTGATACAGAATTTCAAAATTAGATGGTAGGAAATGAACAAAGGTTATTATATTGCTTATTGTTATTTTCAAAATAATTATGCAGATTACCAGACATAGGCATGCGTAACTGATCAAACAATGTAAGAGCAATAACTACAAAGATAATACATAATGTATCAACTATTTAATGATCCAACTAACCTGTTTTGATACTTGGTTTTATGGTTATGTTTATCTTTCTTTTTTTTCTGTCTTTTCTATACTTCTTTAATATAAAAGAAAATATATACATGTATACACAGATAGCTAAGATAATTTTACTACTAATTCTAATAGTTCATAGAAAGGAGCAATTAGTGCTTATATTCTTTAATTTTTATGTCTACAATATGACAATAAGTGTATTAATTAATGTGAAACATAGAAAAGCAGTTGGCTTTTTAAACTTTATCTCCTATATGATACTTTATTCAAAAGCAATGTTTTACTAGCCTATTATTTTCTGATAGGGGGAGGATGGTTGTACTTGTAGGTAGTAAGAATTTTTAATCCATTTCATTTCATTGTGAGAGGGAAAGTAAACAAGTGATAGAAGTCAAGTAAAGCCAAAGTAGGCTTAAAGTCTAAGATTAATTCTGAAAACATTTAAGAGCAAGGGGAAAAAACCTGGCAAATATATTTGCAACAAATATAAATGTTCAGGTTGTTGATAAACATATTCATCAGATTTAGAATTCTAGACCTAGAATTCTAGATTTAATATTTTCTTAGAAGTTTAAATGTTATTCACTATGGAATATTGAATGTACTTCAAATACAAGTAAAATTTAATAAGTTACTTTAATAATAGATGATTTTCACTGGCTAATTCTAAATGTTCTCTCTTTGTTGCTGCCATATCTATGATGTCTTCAAAAGTACTGCTGAGGCTATTTCCTATTAAAAAAATAGGTTATCTGGAAAAATTCACACTGCATATCATATGGAAGTTTATAAAGTGATTATAGTTTTATTATGACAAGCTTTTTACATGTCTGTAAAACATTACATCTTTATTCAACTTGCTGTATCAAATGTATCTGTAATATTGAAGCACAAATATTTTAGGCATGGAGTGAGAAAGAAGATACAGGAACTCGATGTGCTGTGCTTCATTTCCATAGGCTCTCAGTGAGATAGCACTGGACAGGATGCAAACTCCACAGTTTAGCTGAGAGGTGGGAGAAGAGCCAGTAAGAGGATGAAAGGATTGATGCCGTGATGGCTGGAGACAGAAACTATGCTTCAGTTTGGCCAAAACCGTTTTGTGAGACATAATGAGTCACTTCTGCCGTTTTAGATGGGCGACCTTGTATAAATCACAGTGGGGGGGGGTCTTTAGTTCTTTATAATAAAAGGACTATTTTAGAATATCTTTAAAATCTCCTCTACATCTAAATTTTGTGATTCTCAGAAAGATTGGCAGAGAAAAAGTATTGTCTTAAAATAGCCTACACTGAAGAAAGAGAAATTTAGACTAGATAGTGCACAAAAAATGTTAATTCTTAAATTATATTTCCCTAAAAGAATTTCTTCATGAATTAAAGTTTTAAACAATGGAAAGCTAATTTACATGGGACCATTGTATATGTGTAAAGTAGGAAAAATTGGGAAAACATTTTTTTTAAATAACAAACTTAAAACTCTAAGTTTTGAAAAGAAAAAGAACAGGTAACCGTACCTAGCTATGCTACTGCCTCTGGAGTCCAGACCCATCAAGCGTCTCACACCACATTCTTCCTTAACGCCCTGGCTTCACAGGGTCTTTGCACATGATGTGTCCTTGGGCTGCAACACTTTTGCATCCCATTAGCCTACTCAGACTGAATCACTCAGTTTCAGTGTCGTTTTCTCCAAGGACGTTTCGTAACTTTCTTCAGCAGGACAAGTTGCCCTGAAATGAACTCTGTAGCATCAAAACATCTCTTTCCATTGTACCTGCCAGAATTTAAATGTTCTTATTATTGCGTGATTACTTGCATGCAATGTATCTCCTTCCTCTTCTCTGTACCTCCATGAGGAGAGAGACCAGATGAGGTTCCCTGATGGATACATCCCCAGTGTTCTGACACAGACTCTTGTACATAGAAGGCAAAATAAAGATGTATTGACTGAAGAAATAATTGTTTTGTTATTTATATTAAGCCCTTGTATTTATTTTTATTGAAATATTTATTTTAATTGATACTTGAGAACATAAAATTGTACACATATATGTACTACTATGTCATATACTGATACACGTGAACAACTGATAATGATATGAATATTTTTAAACACTGATTCACACTCTGGAAAGTAATGGTTTTCTTTTTATTACATTATTTCCTAGATTTATAACTGTAAGATTTGATAAGGTTCCTTATGTTTTCCAAATTTCAACCTTCATTTTCACCTCACATTATTGATAATCTTTATTAATACAACTGTGTGCTGCCTAACTATGTTTTGGTCAGCAACAGGTTTCTTATATGACTGGTCCCATAAAGTTGTAATGGGAGTTGAAACATTCCTATCACATAGTGTTTTTACTGTGTCTCTCTATGTTTAAATATGATTCAATATGTAAATATATGCCATTGTTCTAAAATTGCCTATAGTATTCATTACAGTACCATGATGATCAGGATGTGTGTTTGTAGTATAGGAACAACAGGCTACACCATACACATATAGCCTAGGTGTGTACTGGGTTACTCCATCCAGGTTTGTTTGGGTACACGCTGATGTTTTGTACGATGATGAAATAGCTTAATGATGCATTTCTCAAACTATATCCCCATTTTTAATGAATGCATAATTCTGTATTCAGGCATTAGTATGTTAGGATGATGAGACAATGGAAAGATAGTGTCAGGCAACAGAAAAAAAAGCAATACCGAAACAGACAATATTACCAGTTCATAGTTTGCAACCCAAAGTCTGATTTAAGAAGTTTCCCCCTTATTCCCTGGTTTTGCATATTTCTAAAATAAGATCAATCATATTTGCCTTGGTCAACATGCTTTTTTATGTATAAAAGTAAGACAATTACCAAGTTTATTATCTCTTAATTACTAAGTTGTGGATATTTATCAAATGATGCCAGTAAAAAAATCAACAAAGTATGAACAGTTATTGTTATTGTATAATCAGTTTAACTGAAAGAGGCTTAACTCAAACAGGCTTAAGAGAAAAGGGTCTCAGCTCACACAAACAAAAAATATCAAAAGTGATTCAGGTGCAGTTGAATTCAAAGGCTTTAATGTTGTTTTGAGCTCTTTGGTTTCACCTTTACTTTCATTTGTGTTACCTGTGATCTCAGGCAGGGTCATATGTGACGGTGAAGATAGACCTCTAGATTTCATTTTATATCATATTAGCTGAAAGAAAAATGAACCCAAACAAAACAATAGGTCTTTCTCAAGTGATTCAAACATCCTAGCACACATGGTCCTGTCTTGCCTCATGTACTGTTCCCTGAACCAAGCATTTTGGCATTTGATTAGTTAGGTCTTACAAGAAAGCAGATTGTGTGTGTGTGTGTGTGTGTGTGTGTGTAAATGGTAGGATAATTGATATCCACTTATGTTTTGAATTGGGAGGAGGGATGGGATTTGGAGATACCTGTAGGAAGAATAGTGTTCTTTGGATGAAAGAGATACTAGGGAAGTTAAAAAAAATATGTCTACCACAATATTTATCTCACTATTGGAATTTCTTATCATCTGTATATACTTTTTGCTTCTCTGTGTCTTTAATAAATCTAAGATATTTATGTATTATTTGGAATTAACAAAAATATAAGTGAGACACTGTATACAATAGTGCACCATGAACACCAGAGAGTTATATAATGCAAGGGAATAAGATTGGTTGGAATTTTTTTTCAAATAGTAGACATAGGGTAAGCAAAACTTCCTACAAAACATTTTTAATCACCAGCATTTTGGAATGAGTTGAGTGTTCGTGTGATTTTTTTGTGCATGATTTAAGAGAAGTATTTGAGAAGGCTTTCCTACCACAAATCTGTCATTGTCTGGAAAGGAAGATCTGGTCTGTCCATCTGTTATGAATGTAAGTGACCAATTCTAGCTCATTATGATACCTCAGCACTTAATTCTACATGCATTTTATAGCTTAGGAGAGAATTTTCTCTTTTTCACATTTTAAAATCCTGTTCTATTACCATATCTTTGGCTGTGAAGACTGACAGTAGTTTGGACCCATATCTGCATCTTATAGTTGATGGAATCTTAATAGAAAACAGCTCTGGATGCTATCATTTGACATTAAGAGTGTCCTACTCATGTGTTTCATTTAGGCATCCACACAGAAAGGCACAATCTAAATAACTATCTTCAGTTGAGCCATACCACTTTCATTCTTTTCTCACTCTCTCATCTTCAGTATTCAGAAGACTCAGCTTTTGAAGGGTTCCGTGCAGAAGCTCTCTGAGGTCTGGTTAGCCAGGAAACACACTTGAAAGTAGAAGTCTGCATGTGGGCCTGTTGGGCTGCACCCTGAAGCCACATCTGCAAAGGAATAATGAAATCAGATCCTGTCTTGATTACTTTTCTCTTGTTGCTGGGATAAAATACCCAACACCTGAAATCAAGGGAGGAAAGGTTTATTTAGCTTACTGTATGTGGAGGTTTCAGTCCATACTCAGTTGACTCCAAGTCAGGGTGGCATGGCACTGGGACAACACTTTAAGGCAGCAGCCAGGGCAAAAGGAGGGGTAAAAACAAGCCTCTTTTTCTCCCTTATATTGTACACTGGCCCCCCAGAGTAGGTGTAGCACCCCAAAATCTCTGTACCCTCCTCTTGCACAGGATGAGGATATTTATAAAGTAAGAACTCTGGTCCCTTGCTGAGTCTCTTAGTTAAAATTTCTAAACTTCTCAAGTTGACACAATATATCAACAATGACAGATCCAACAGGAAGAGAGGTTATACTTTTGCAAAAAGCAAAAAATAAGAGTGGAGCCTCTGTAGAGTGAGTGGGTTGATGCTCAGAGTTGCCGCGATAGAGGCCAGGCATTTATGCTCCACAGGACTAGGCAAAGCATGGTGGGCTTCTCCTGGGAAACAGTCACAGTGTGTATGAAGCAGTTCCCCTTGCAGAGAATGAGTCTTAAACAAGTCTCAGCTGTGTGCAGTTTGCTGCCGAGATTCTGGCCACCTGGGAATTGAGTACTTCTTTGTTAAAAGGAGGGATCTTGGGCTTCCTTTTAGGACACAGGAAGTGGCCACTACACAACCTTAGTGTATATGTCCAGTGGATGGATCGATTTACTCACAAATTGAAAATAGCATAAGATTTTCAAGAATAAGGATGACAATCCCAATTTCAGGATTTGAAATTCATATCTAGCTTTCAAGATCAGGAAGTTTAAGTTTTAAAGCAGAAGTTTTGCTATAACTTCTCCAATCTTTCAGTCATTCCTAAAGATTCCATTTTCCTATTCAGATTATTTATGTTTGGCATGAAGAACTTCCTTAAATCTCTTATTGTAATTGAAGCAGGCTGTCAAGAAATTGCCTTTTTTGTTCCTTAAATTGGAAATGCCTTTATTTTACCTGTATTCCCAAAAGTTATTTTCATTGCATATATAATCTAAGTCAAAAGCTGTCTTTGTCTTTTTGTTTTTCTTGTCAGTACTTTAAAGTCATTTTTAAAGTCAGGAGTTGAATTTCAAGACTACTGAGCTTGATCAGTTTTGGTATGAAATTTATAGTCATTCAAACTATTATTCATTTTTATGTAATGTATTTACTTCATCTTTTTGTGGTTTGATTATTATGGTATAGCCATAGTTTTCCTAGAATTAATTTTATTTGAATTTTTCTGAGTTTCTAAATTCTACCTAGAAATTTAGGGTGCTGTATTTCCAAATATTATTTCTACAAATACATTTCTGCTCTAATCACTTTATCCTATTCTTCTGGGACTCCCATGTCACTTTAGATTTTTTTTCATTTTTCCATAGGTCTCTTAGTCTTGTTAAATTACTACAAAGTTTTTTTTTTCTATTCTTAAGGTGTGTGTTTTTTATTGATTTATCTTCATATTGATTGAAATTTTTCTCTGTTTGTGATATGCTATTTTTGATCCCAGTCAATTAACTCTATATTTAAGAGATGCTTGTTTCGAATTTCTCATTGGGTTGTTTCTTATATTTTTATTTCTCTGCTGATACCTCCTATATCATTTCACCTATAAAACAAATTAGTAATGGTTAAAATAGTTGTTTTAACTTTGTTTCCTGATAATTCAAGAATCAGCTGATTGTTTTTTCCCCATAAAAAATAAGCCATGTTTTCCAAAATAAGTTAATTTTGAGTTGTATCTTCTTTGGTGTTCGTCTCACGTTGTAAAGACTCTGATTTCTTATAATCTTCACAGGAATATGGATATTTATATTTTATGAGGCAATTACTCTAGTTACATTTGAACTGTAAGATCTGTTCCTGTTTTATGGATAGTAGTTTAAATCTCATTGCAGTTCTTTCAATCTTTGTTACATTGGTGTCGGTATATTTCAGAAGTAAAGCTAAAGCTTCATTTAATCAGAACCTAATTTGTCCTCAATAAGTTTAAATCATGAGTTTTATATTATTTTATTATTATTTTTGGTCATCAAATAATGTCCATAATTGCCAATTAAAAGTTGACATATTCCAACTAAAGAACTGAGATATGCCAGTTAAAAGAAAACCTTGCTTCTTCAGACCCATCATAAAAGATGTTATGTTAAAGTATTTATTCTGAAAATAGATTCAGTAACATAAATTTGTTTTTATGATAGCAGAATGAAAGAAATTCTGCTTATAGCAATGATTAACTAGGTTTCAAAAATCCTTTTTACTGAGAATAACTAAGTAAACTAGTAAATTAATTAGAAAAATGTCTTAAGACATCAAAAGCTGCCAGTGCATTGAGAATTTAAAAGGCCAAGAGGCAGAAAGGGCCACTTTCCCCTTTGAAATTAATTCCAGATACTAAAGAAATGGTGGAGAGGATAAAAAGCTAAGCAAAACACTGACAACCTAGAGCAGCCAGGGAAAATATGGAGTTAGGAGCTCTGTTTAGTTCCCCAAGCTTTCAGTTTTGACCTCAGTGGGTTCTGTCTCAGGTGTTATAGTGAGTTGGAGCTCGACCAGCTCTCATGAAGCTAATAATCTTGTTTCCTGTTTGCATTGAGGTAATGTGTCCTAACACAGCTGCTTGTTGATAAACATCAGTCACTCCTTTCTGGAGGAAGATGTCATTAGGTAAAATTTCCAATTATTTGCATAAATTTTCTATTCAACTTATACATGATTGGTAAATAAAAAAATTCAAACACAAGAAGTCAATAATTTTCCAGAACAAGAGCAAATAAAGATTGGTCAAGACAGTAACAATATATTAAAGCATTAACCTATAACTTTTAAATAGTTTTATAAATTATGTAACAAAGTAGACACTTTAGCATGGAACTTGGAAATCTTAAAAATTGGAAATTGTAGAATATAAAAACAAAATAAGTTATAATCTCAGTTGTTGAAGTTTTAAATAGAATGGTTAAGTTCAATCAGAAACTTAGAAATCGGTGAAGAAAGAAAAAGTGAATCTATTCATAAATCAAGATAGATGCAAAGAAAACTCCAGACTGAACTTAGAGTCTCTAAGGGTGGAAAACTATAAGAATAACTTGTGATAATTAGAAGATACATTGAATGTCTGAAAATATATACTTTGAATCATAAAAGCGGTGGAAGAAGTGATCTGATTGAGTACAAGCAACACTTCAGAAAGTTGTGAATGAGAATTTTTGAAAATTAGTCATTGAAACGTTCAAGGCAAGCTGGGCATGGTGGCACACACCTGTAATCCCAGCACCAGAAGCTTAGGCAGGAGGATGGCAATTTTGAGCCCAACTTAGGAATTTAGCAAATCAGTGAAACTCTATGTCAAAATAAAAAAATAAAAATGAACTGGGGATGTGTGTTAGTGTAAGAATCCTGTGTTCAATCCCCTAAAAGCAAAAAAAAAAAAAAAAAAAAAAAGCAAAATTCAAGGAAGAGAATTAAGGGACCCTATACAACAAAATCAGCAAAGACACATGCAAAATATATTGAGGTGCATAGGTCATATAATGAAAGATAAATAATACATTGGAATGAAAGCTAGAGATTAATAGATTCAGCTCAATCTTGGTCAAAATCCTAGCAGAACTTTTTTTGGGAAAAATTATAGATTGATTCTGAAATTAAGACATGTGGTGGCCAAAAACAACAGACTCCAAAAATAAAAAGAAAAGTGCTTTATTAGCTGAGCTCAGCTGAGACACTTCCCAGGAGCTGATCAGGGAAGTGTGTGTGTGTGTGTGTGTGTGTGTGTGTGTATGTGTGTGTGGAGGGGGGTGTTGCAAGGGTTTTTAAGACCACAAGGGGAGGGGACAAAGCTTGAAGATCAGTTTGCGTTCATAGGGACCAGGGCAGTGGAACACGCAGTTACACAAACCAGGGAGACAAAGAAGGGATTGCACAGTGGGTAAGCTACAAGACTGCAAGTTAAATGGCGATAACACAAATCTTACAGGCAGGTCAATAGCGTAAGTCTTTACAGAAAGAGAACAGGGTGTAAAGGCACATTTTGAATTTCTGAGCTTACAACATGACAGAAATAAACAGAAGCTATTATAGATGTTTTTGGAAAAAAGTGAGAAAGTTGAATTACATATATTTTCTACTTTTAAGAAATACTACAAAGCTACATTAATATTTGTATTTATAAACACTGTTAAATAAAATCAGTAAACCAAGTAAAGTCTAGATATATACCACCATATATATATAAATATATATATATATATCATTTGTTTTATATATGATATATGCAAATATCCTATTGCAAACAAGGTACTAATTGAATCCATAGGGATAAAGAAAGATTTTTTTAAACAAATGATTATGTATATCACTTACACATTAAAACTAATTCAAGATGGTTATGAGAACTTCTTGTAAAATATGCAGCCTAAGATCTTTAAGATCTCTGTCACCTGTAGGATACAAAGACTTAATAAAATACAAAAGTGCTACTTGTTACAAAAATTCATAATCTTGACTTTAATAATAGTATAAGAAAATTTCTTATTAAGAGATACTATTAAAATGAAGAGTGAAGCAAAATAGTTGTAGTAGTACACTGTGATAAGTGAATGGAGTAAAGCACTTGTGGTATACTCATTTGTAGGAATACTGATTGACAATTAAAAGGAAATAAATGGTACTCATATATGCCATGCCATGGATAAATCTTGTAAACATGATGTTGGGGAAATAAAAGATAGTAGGCATAAAATAGAGTAGGTGATTGGATTCCACCAACTAGAGGTGATCAAAATCTGAATAGCAATACTTCAGGGTGAAATTGAGTGGTATAAAACAAAGAAATGCTTTCTGGAGTGATGAAAATATTGTATGTTATACTGTGCTTTGAATAGCAGTTGTGTGAATGAATAAATTTGTCAAAACCTGCCAAGCTGGACACTCAAGAGCTATGTGTTTCATTTCGTATATATGATATATATATATATATATATATATATATGTCTTCAATTCAGAAGAAACTCAATGAAATATGAATAAACATGATAATATCCAAAATTAAAATCAAAACATACATGGTAATCCCAAATATTGGCAAGGTTTTATCATCCCATAGAAACATTTAAGTAGTGAAACATATTTCAAAAAAAGAAATGTATATAAAAAAGCTGGTCCATACATTTTATAATAGCATTTTTTATACATTTTATTTTATACACTGTACAATGTTATTATACATTTTATAATAGCGTTGGGAAGATATGAGATGTTTTGTTATATAGCAATGGAAATTACCACAATATATAAAAATATGAAAAACTTTATAACAAAAACTTGTAGTAAAAGCAATTCCAAAATAAAAATGTATGTAGTGTGTTGAGTCTAGTTATGTAAACTCCAAAAAAACTCTCAGTTTCTGCTTGTATTTTTTATTTCAATTTCAGAAAGTGCATTTTAAAAGAGAGAGGACAAAATCTATGCTGCGGCACTGAGATGAGGTACAAAGGAAGGGAGGCAGAGACAACCAGGAGGAATTTATATTTAGTTCCTATTTCCATTATCAGAAAAGCATAGTATCTCTTTTATATCTTTGTTCAATTTTTTTCTTCATTGATTTTTACTATATTCTTCTTAGTATAGTCACAAATCTTCCGCCCTTTGAAATGTCTTTGTTCTTCTCTTCCATATGCATTTTGCATTACACTTTTACAGTTCACCAATGTCATATTACCTTATTATCTTGCTGAATATTTTATGCATAGACATTTCTTTCTATGTTTGCTTTTTTAGGTTTGCAGCTTTCCATTGACTCTCAAATACTAGCTTTTCAGTGAGGCTAATGCCGTTTGCAAATCTGCTAGACCTCTTACTTATAAAAGTTCAACTTTTATGGTTGCACTATTAAATAGTGTGATTAATGAATACATTTTTGAAATTAGGACATAAACAGGCTATAAAATAAGTCATAATTTAAATAGAGTATTAATCTCATTTAATTTATACATAGTGCTCACTCCTAAGAAAGCACTGTGGCCTCAGATTATTGTTCAAATCCAATTTCGTGTCTTCTCTATTTAGTATTTTTAGTGTGAATAATTTATTTGCAATAAAAATAGCACCAGAGTGGAAAGATGGATAGATTTAATATCTAAATGTTTCTAAGTGTTTTGCTTTTGAAACTCTATTATTTATATAGGGGTAACATAGGAATCTGAAAAGTCTCAAGCTTTTAAATTCATAGATTCTCTTTTATGTATGAATTTTGTTTGGGGTAATAGCTTTAATGTTAACTATGTGCATTTGCAAGCAAATGCAAACATGCCATAGTCAGCAAACAAATATAAAATTTGTTCATTGAAAATGAATCAGCTATTATTTAATGTGTCTAAAGTTTTAAGGTACCACATAGACTATTTTTATAATCACTTTTTATTGATTATAATTTTCACTATAATTTCTATGGTAGATATTACTGCTCCATTTTTCAGATGAGCAAAGTAAGAGAGAGATAAAATGACCTGAAAAAATGTGTGTGGTTATTCCCATGAGTGTCGATCATGACTATTCATAATTGACAATGAGACGCTTGGAGATATGACTGCCCCTGGCTCCACCTATTCATCCAGAAAGAATAATCAGTAGCTCAGCAAAGTAGTTAGGAAGCTCTGATCAGATAATTGGTAGAGATAAGGCAAGCAAAGTGAAATAAAAACTGACATCTGATACTGTAGTTTTCAGGCAGAGCTAAAAATTATTCCAAAATAGTATGTAGGAATATTTTGGCTTTATTATTACATAAATTTGTAATAATTTGTAAATCTGTAAATTCTTCCTGATTCTAAATGCAGTGGATCCTGGAGTTATGACTGGCCTCACATATGAACAACTTGAGATATGACTCGAATTTTAGTGCTAACTTAAAAGTCTTCATTTATGACCTGAATGCCAGCCACTTGTGCTTTCAGATAGTCTCAGATACAGATTTAACCCTTAAAGATTCCTAGAAAGAGCAACCAGACCTCAGGAATGAATTGAGTTTGTAAGTCAAGGGTTCAATGTGTAGTGTGGTTAAATGTATGAAAGTATATGTTCATTCAATCTCCATTTGATTTTCCCAGTGTACTGATAGAGCCAGGCTTACACATTATTTTAATACTTAGCTTCCTTGGCAGAAAGAGAATACATTTTTTCCTAATAGTTATAGAAAAGAGACTTGAGGTTCTTGACTATCACTGATCTGTTGGTCATATGTCAAATTCTGGAACAGGCCATTACCACAACGGGATAAAATCTTCTCGTTGGATGAATGATAGATAGGGTGACTCTCATAGGTGAAAACAAGACTTAAAAGACAGTTGTATCAACATATATGTTACTGAAAGAATAGTGGGGCTATTTTTGCTTTCATTTTAGCTGTTTCCATAACAGAGAGTCGACATTCCAGGAGTGGAGATTATAGATGTAAGGGCTGATGCAAGCGCTTTTTGTTTTTTTTAAAGTAGATAGACTTCATATAGGGGATCCAACTTTCCCCTGTAAGTGAAGTAGCAAATATCATTGAATGAGTTGTTGTTAGTAAGACTGTAACCAGAGTTCTGATTCTTTAAACTGTATCACAGTCCTGTTTACTTGTCAACCGCTTTCTTGTTTCTAACATTAAAATATTCTATGGGTGTTTGTTATGATTTTCCCATAGTCATATGGCCTCTTTAAGATAAAAATCATGGAGCTTATTGTTTGTTTTGTTTATTGGTGCATATATCAAATTCATGTCTTTATTCTTGAATTTGTTGAAAATATAAAATTTTTAAGGTTTGCATGGCTACCAGTGAAACATCATAGTGTACACTGAAATGTGACTAATTTACTTAAATAACACATGTGAAATGTCTCCAGCAACTTCTAAAGTCATTAGAGACACTTTTTGGAGGTGCTATCATAATGCTAACATGGCAACATGTAGCTGCTGGAAATTTGATCAAGGATTCTCTGTCCAGGGTTTAGAATTGAGGATTAGGATTGATTCCATATTCAAAATATCCTCTCTTCATGTAATCTGGTGAGGTTGGAGTAATCAATCTGTATGTAAAATACAGTAGCATTCTCTCCAGAGTTTAATTCCAAGTGAAGGAAAATAGAAAATGCATTACTGTTAAGAAATGCTTTCTTTATTGAGAATAGATCATCCAAATCCCAAACTGCTTAAAGAAAGCAGATGAAATACAATAATTTGAGGTATAGAACAATAAATGCCAAGTTCCCAGATAATCTTTCAAAGGACAAGTGAGTAAGCAGAGCCTTGCAGTAGCAGTCTGATGCTATGAATGGCATTAAGGGCTGAACATGTGTAATTTATAGACAACTGCCGGTTCACCATGATTTAGTGAGAAGAAAAAAATATATGGTTTGAAGAAAGCAATGAAAGGTAAACTGTTAAGGAAGGTTTGAAGGTATAAAACCTTTTAAGGAAACTTTTCAAGAAAAAGTTCATGCCATAGCTTCCATTTGGCAATTTCCTCAAGTGAAAATGAAACTGAAATATTCTAGCCCATATATTCTTTTAGATGTCTTATAAATGTAGAGAATATAAAGAATAATACGACCTAAAGCAGGAGCAGACACTGATGGCATGCAGGTCAGCTCCCGAGCAGTTGGCCCAGTAAACACTTCATTACCCTCATTTTCAAAGGTTGGCTTGAGAGACGACATGACATTCATTGCATAACATCAGCAAAGCCAATCTGTATTCACAAAATATTGACTTCCTTCTCTATGATTTACAAAATAAAAGATGGTTGGATTCATGGAATTTCTTTTTGAAATTTTATAACCTTCATACAAAATGTATACCATAATCGAGAATAGGGACAGACAGTGTTTTTCTATAAAGGGTTATAGAGTAAATATTTTTGATCTTTTGGAAAGATCATCCCTACCTATCACATCTGCACCACACCATAATTGTAGTGTTACAAAAATCTGAGATAAGTAAATTTAACAACATTATATGAATGAGAAAAAGCTTTAGAACCAGGTAGCATTTTCAGCAGAAGTTCATTCACAGTGCCCCTTGTGTACAGTTATATTTATAGCCACAGAAGAGGAAGTGAAAACAGAAACAATATGATTGGGTGTGGTTAGCATTTGCCCAATAAGGGATGGTGTAATGAGGCATTTTCCTTTACAAGGACATGATCTGATTATTCGGTAGATTGTGATTGGGTTAAACTTGACTGCTATAATTGGCTGAGACATCTCTGTGTTTCAAGAACATACTTTTGTGCTACTTTGCAGTTTGTTTGCATAGTAAATTAAGCTGAAGTTTGCTAGATAGGTAGGCAGCTCGGCCAAACAATTTTAACCTAAACAAGGTTAGGAAAGAAGCTCCAGCCAAACTTACTAATGTAATAACAGTATAAAAATAGCAATAGAAACTACATAAAAGAATATTCTTGACTGTGTTCAAGTGAAAATATTTGAAAAAAAACAGGTAATGGTCTGGATTTAGCCTTTGCACCACCATTTGCCAACACATATTGTTAAAAACAATTGCTTATCTTAGATCCATGCAGTTGTAGTACCTTCAGTTGATTGAATGAAGAGGTTAATGTATTGCAGGCATATGAATAACAAAGTTTCAAATAATTGTTTAATAAGATTCTAGTAGCCTGAGCTGCATGGCTTGGAATAACTCTGTTAAGGGTTACCAATATAGCTAATAAATCTGATTAGGAGGCTTTGAAGATAATTGTCAGAAAGTAACATGTTCCGATTGTTAATAACCGCTTTGGAAGCACTGAATTCTAATTTCATTTATGTATACACTCACATACATATGTGGTGTGTTTGTGTTCAAAATTACTTTTGGATCACCTTGGTTCTTCGGAGCAAAACTTCACTGTTTAAAAGCTTTGTAAATACTGATTATGTTGCAGTACAATATGATTCTGTATATTGCTAGCAAATTATGTTCTATTTTAGTATTTTGCTATTGCAAAACCTTGTTGCTTGAAGCCACATTTTAAAGTTAGTTTGCTTTGTGACTTCTCTTTTCCTGAATGCTATGGAAACCCAAAATGGTTTTTATGGGAGTTTTACAGTGTTTTAAGGTGTTAGGAACATGAACTTAGAAGTTTCTTAAGTCTATGTTGTATCCTAACTCTGCCTCTTAGTAGCTGTTGAGTTTTAATGCAAATTACACAATTTCTTTGAGCCTGTTTCTTTATCTTTATAAAAGACAGTGTAGATAATGTGTATAAAGCATTTTGCACAGCCTCTGGCATATAGAAAATGGTCAATAATTTATAGTTATTATTGTATCATCTTTCCTAAGACAAAACCAGTCACTTAAGATTATTGCATTTCTTTCAATATCACCTTTGACAAGTTATATAGCTTTTGTTTTTATTTGCAACATACTCATTTTTTTCCATTTGGTAATTGTACCTGAGTCTCTTGTTGTTTCTAGATGGTTAAGAGTAAGGCTGCCTTCCACCCTAGTTCAAAGCAAAGACACATGATCTGTCTAGGTCATAGAACTGACTCAGATATGGACACAGAACCCCTTCTCAGGGAAGCAGTTTTATTCGCAGAGTAATTTTTAGAAAGTGAAGTTGAACTAGTATGCAGTTGGAGCTACTGGCAGGGGGTCTTTGAAGTCATAGGCATGGGTAGATCTTTTGTTTGTGTCCCTCAGTAAATTGGTGCAGTTATTGTATGCTTTATCTGTTTGTGAGGTTAGTTTGCGTTACTTATTGGATGAGTGGTGAGGTAAGCAAAGGATTAATTCTTGTATTCTAGCCAGAGAGATTATGCAAACTACTCGTGGTTGTGAAATACTTTGTCATTCTTTGGTAGAATAGAACATAGACTAATCTACTTTTCCCTTCTTCTCTTCTTTCCTTCTTTTCTTTTCACCTTCTGCCTCTCTTCCTCTTTCCTCTCTCTGCCCTTTTCCTTCTCATTCCCTTTCTCCCTCCCTTCCTCCTTTCTTTCTCTCTCTTTCTCCCTCTTCCCCTTTTCATTTCCTTGTTCTTTGACCTTAGGGATCAAGATTCAAGATAATCATGTGAAAAGAAGCATTAAACTTGTTTCAACAATTATTATTTTTTTTTTACCTGAGATTCAGAAGTTCTGGATGAGGTTTCCTTTGAGACATAAACCCAGAGAGTATGAAATCTGAAGAGAAGGTTAAATAGCTACGTTTTTCCCAGATGAGAATACTTTGTCTTAAGATACATAGTGACCTGCTAAGGTCACTTGAGCAGTTATACAAAAAGATTAATAATCAAGCTTCCTAAACATTCAAGAGTTCTCTTTTGTCATAAACTCTTGCCTGACAAGCCCAAGGTCATGAGTTCAATCCCTAGTACCAAAAGAAACCAAAAAACAAACAAAGAAAAGAAAGAGTTCTCTTTTGATGGATATTTGTGTATTTAGCAATCCGTCTCATTTGTGCTAAATGAATCTAAATAAGATTTCTAAGACAAGAGAATGAAATAGCTGCAGATGTATCTGTTTTGTACACAGAACCTAATTATACCCATAAAAATAATAGTGCCTGTGTAAATGCAGGTAAGAGTTTAATATAGCTGTAAAACTAGTTAGAGGAATTTGCAAGTATAAGGAATGCTATGGATGTCTCCTTAGCTGCCTCTGTTATACATAGACCTATATGATGAAGCTGTACTTGAACTTGTTTGACCTTAAATTAAAAGTAAAGATGACCTTGCAATGATTGTAGATATTTTATTAAGTTACTGAACTGCTTGAGCCTCTGTTTCTTCATTGAAAAAGTGATTGTCGTGTGCATGATTTAACTTTTTAAGTAAAGATCAAATCAGCCAATGCATGTGAGGTGTGTTACATTGGGCTTGGCACATAGTATCTTAGTCTGTTCAGGTTTTTCTGTACCCTGGATCTCAATTTTCCGTCTAACGTGTTAGAGGCTTGGTGCCCAACTTGGCACTGTGGAAATGATGGAGCGTTTCTGATGTGGAACCCATTGGGAAGTTAAGTAACTGTGAACAAGACCTAGAAGGGGACTATGGGACCTTGGGCTCCTCTTTAGTACTGGTCATGTCTGACTGTTGTAACAGGTTTAGGTATTTCCACTTTGAACTCTCACCGTGATGTAATTTATCACTATAGGCCCAAAGCAAAGGGGCCAATTGGTCATTGACTCAAACTTCCAAAATTGTGAACCAAAGGAAGTCTTTGCTCTTTAGAAATTGACTTATGTCAGATATTTGTTACAATAACTGAAAACCAGCTAACAAAAGTTGCAATAAATAAATACCATAGAATTTATAGTTTAAGCAATAAACATTTCTCACACTCTGGAAGATGAAAATTCCATGCCAAAATACTACTGACTTGGTTTCTGGATTCATTTCCTGGCTTAGAGATCCTCATATGACGTTTCCTCCATGTCGTCCGGGGTGGAGTGTTTCTCAATCTTATAAAGCCACTAATTCTAAGAGGTCCATTCCCATAAAATCTAAGACTGATTACTGCTTAAAGACTCTGTCTCTAAATACTGTCATACTAGAGACTAGAATTTCAACATAGGAAGTGTGCATGTGAAAGAATCAACAATTCAATCCATAGTACATAATAAGTGTGTATTATATGCTAGTGATTATTATTATATTATTCTCATTTTGCTACTATGTTGTTCTAAATGTTAGCCTAGGTTAGCTACTGAGAGTATTTATATTTTCACATATATTAAAATGCTTGATTTACAATTTTGCTGAACTTCTTCAGATATTTTGTCATGTAATAGACTGTGTAAAAGTGGAGTAGAGTATGTGTTCGAAATGGGCAGCAGCCACAAGTTGATCTATTTGTGTGATAATAGTACAGTTAAAAATAAATAGGCTACCATACTGCTAAATAATAATCCCACAATTTCAGGAAGCCAGTGAGTTCATTAATTTCTTTTAACGACCTAACAAATAACATTTCACACATTATAGTCTTCCACCGGGAACCCTAAAAGAGGAAATTAAGGTTTTTGTGTCACAGACTGAATTCTGTGGGTATGATATGCAGCAGTTCTACTCACAGCAGTAAGACATTAGAGAGGGATAATACAGGGGAATGGCTTGGGAAGATGGACATCAGGGAGTACCTCAAAATCATGTTTGGAAAGAACTGTAAGTCTTTCTCTTTTTTCTCCCCCAAATGTAAAGCATTTGATTTGAGCCAGGTGGTGTGTGCATTTTAGAGAGTTCCAAAAAGGACTTGTTGAGGTCTCATGAAATTGAGGTCCAAATTGGTATTTTACTTGGTCATATTGGTGTCTCTTGTCATTATTTTTTGCATGGATGTTTATCAGTGCTTTTCACCCCATTCAGAGTAGCAAATTATCAGTAGGATACTATTAAATGGCCAACTACCTTCTAAAACTATGGTTTTCAAACATTAACTTGCAATAGGTCACTTAACAGGCATCTTAGGATGCAAGGCCCTAACTTAACATTGTGCATTTCTAACTGGTTCACGGCGGGTGGGAGAGGGTCCTACATATTGAGTGTACAAGCTACAAATAGAACAGAACTGTCAAAAGCGTGTGTTGGGAAAAATGAATACTCTCTATTTGTGCTGACAGGTAGCAAGTAGACACAGATGGCTTTTAAGCACTGAAAATATGGTTAGTGTGACTGAGAAACTGAATTTTCATTTCATTTCAACTTAAATAACCATGTGTCATGGTTACTTGTCTCTCATTGCTGAGACAAAATACTCTATGCCCCAAATTTTGACTGGAAAGCCTTATCTAGCTCACAGTTTGTGGAGGTTTCAGTTCATAATCAGTTGGTTCCAAAGCAGAATGGTGTCAGTTCATGGTGGATGAAGATAGCAAAAGCAACAAGATCAAAAACAGAGGTGCAGAAAACAAGCCTTTTCCCTCCCTTATATAGTATGTAGACTACCCACCACAGGGTGGATGTAGCACTCACATTGATAATTACAGAATTGGACCATGAATCAACCAATATCTAGAAGCCTGCCCCTGTGACTACATACAGCTTTAGGGGGACATCTACACACAAACCATAATATCCCATATCTGGCTCCCTCAAAGAGTCATGCATATCCTGTTATACAAAAGACATTTAGTTCATCTTCAACAGTTTCAGCATTGCTGAAAGTCCAAGTCCCACTTCTCCTCTGAGATCTAAGGCAAACTCTTAGCTGTGAAATGAAAAGAAAGTTAAACACTTCCAACATTCAATGGCACACTATAGATATTTCCATTCCAGAAGTTGCAAAGAGGAGAATACAAAACACTGGGACAAAAGCAAGTCTAAACTTCAGCAGGGAGAATATTAAGTTCTATAATTCCATGTGCAGCATCAAATGCAACCTGTGGCAAGTTGCAAGCTCCAAGAGGCCTGGGTGACTTCTCCATCCCTATGGCACTTTTGGTTGGCTGTGGCTCCTATGGCTTTTCTCTTGAGTTGGTTTTGCTCCCTTCCTGCAGGTTTTCCCAGACGATCCACGTTCCTGGCTTTTCCAAACTTCTGGGATCTCCAGTGCACCTTTGGCTTCACTCTCACAGCTTCCCACATTGGCCTTCCAGTGGCACATTGACTGGCCTCCCCCACCTGCTTTTGAAATCTGGTTGGAAGCTTCTTTAACCTCAGAACTCTTGCATTCTTCATGCACCTAAAACAAGTACCACATGGATGATGCCAAGGTCTGCCACCAGCTAGAGCAGTAGACAGAATTCTTTCTCTCTTGGTTTTAGGGGTTGAGTGAAGGGATCACTGAGCACTCTGAATCCAATTCAGAGGAACAAATTTTCTAGGCTGCTGCCATTCTGGGATATGGTACTTTTTGGCTTTTCTTCAAAGCAAAGTCTCTCGCTTTTGCAGTTTTGAGGTTGCAGAGGATAGAGTTCTGTGGCTTCTTGTGATGCCCTTGGACCATGTTTCCTGTTCCTTATAAGCAATCAAAATCTCCACTGCTCCATCTTTTCAGTCTGCAGCTTTTCTGGAGCTTCCTTTCTGGCTGAATTTACAATGTTTTAAATCATCCTGCTGGGCTCTTTGCTCTTGATTTCAACATAAATCTTTCTAAAAGCCCCCAATAATAGCCATGCTGTCACCCCAACATTAGACTGCCTTGAAATTTCTTCTGCCAGATTAATTAGTCCACTGGCCTTAATCTCAGTTTCAGGCCAAGTCTATGGACAGAAGCAAAATGCAGACAAACTCTCTGCCAATCCATAAAGCACACTGTTTGGAGCCATCAGTCAATGCAGTTCTTCTTCAAAGCAGAAACCTCCTGAGCCTGGACTTTATAGGCAGGCTTTCTATCAGCCTTCTGATCTTCTGTGCTCTGACCACAGTCTCTCATATAGAACAGCCTAAGGCATTCCAACTCTTCTCTTTCAGGTGACATCTCTGAACCTTTCCAAACTCTTGCCCCAGGCCATTCTGAAAGGCTATTGAATCATAGGGTAGGTACAGTCTTTGGCACCAAATTCTGTGTTGGTTACTGTCCTCTTGTTACTGAGACAAAATACTTTCCCCCTTAAAGCAGAAAAGATTTACTTAGCTCACAGTTTGTGGAGATTTCAGTTCATAATCAGTTGGCAGGTTGGTGACAGTTCATGGTGGAGGAAGACAGCAAAAGCAAGAGCAAAAAAGGGAGGAGCAGAAAACAAGCCTCTTTCCTCCTTTATGTTGTATGCAGGCTACCCACCCCAGGGCAGGTGTAGCACTCTGTCATGGTTTACATCAGTAGCCCCAAGCCTGATGAATTAAAGAATGGACCAAATCTAGCATTTGTGATTGGTTCATTGTCTAGAGCTTGGATTGGTGGTGTGAGTGTTTCACTCGCCCAGGGGTGAGGCCAGGATATGATATAAAGGTGGGAAGGAGGTGTGCCGCTCTCTTGCTAGCCCATGTCTTGCTGTTTGCAGCCTCCGTGAAGGGCTGCCCTGCCATGCCATGTAGCCTTGGAGCCAACTGAGTATGGACTGAAAACTGCAAGAACCGTAACAAATAAACCTTTCCTTCCCTAACTTTTGGCATCAGGTATTTTGCCTCAACAATGAGTAAAAAGTAACAAAGACACACTCACACTGGTAATCCCAGCATTAGACCATGAATCAATCACAAACTCCAGATGCCTCCCTGTATGATTGCATCTTTGGGGGGACATCTAGACACAAAGCATATCACCATACATAGTAAAGGACTATCATATTGGACAGAATAGTTGTAGGTCGTAAAAGTAAGGTCAGCGGCAGCTGTACCAGCATTTGCTTCCCTGTAACCCTCCAATTCCCATTATGTTTCCACAAAGTACAGAGAGAAGCACCCCAGCACTCAGAGTGATTCAGCTGCTGCCGGCTCTACACTATCTGACGTTCAGCTCATAACTCATCTGTCTCATAACATCATTTGCCTTCTGCTCCTGCAACAACCCTTATTTCTCAATTTCCTTTCTTAATTTATCCTGAATTTTGGGTTTTTCTTCAGGGATTGCCTTGAAATTCCAGGTAAGGATAACGATACATACTTCAGATTTTCTCTTTCATATAACTCTTGACCCCTGTCAAGATCATGCCCATTTTTTGTGGTCATTTGTTAATATCTGGTTCGCTAACAGATGAACGTTTCATATAAGCAGGAACTCTTACTTCTGATTATTGTTATATTCTGTAACAACATAGGACATGACATATAGGATATATAAAAATAAATTAACATTTATTTTTGAACAGTAAAGTTTAATAAATGCAAATTATTTGTGGTGCTTGTTAAAATACACATTTCTTTGTCTCATATCCCAAATTTTAAATCAGTAAAGAGTAAGTGGTTGGAAGTTCTCATTTTTAACAGGTTTTTAGCCACTTCTATGATAGGTTGTCTGTGGCTTGCCTTCTGAGTTTTGTTCTAGGTAGTTTTCAAGAATAGTGACGTTTTCTGTTTCATTTTGGTGAAAGAGGCCATTAACAGTAGTTTCAAGGATTAATGGAGGAGCCCTTCTTACTTTTCCATATGATGTGTTTGAGCAAAACTGGGCTAGAGCAGAACAAAGCTAAAAAGTATTCACCAATATGCAGTTTTTTAATATATCCACAAGCAAGCAATATCTATTCCAATAAAATAAATACTAAAGAGCAATTTATATGGTATAGGAAAATGAACCCAATATTCTATTGAATTGAATAAAACTGTGATGCAATTGCTCAAAATTTGCTGCTCTTAAACTCACTGATTAGTTGTGATAAAATATTTAAAAGGAAGGCAATAATATGCCTGAAATAAAGTGAAGACACATTGACTACTGAGGTCATTTGCTCTGTAGTTGCAAATTGTTAACGTGGAGGAGGAATTCAACTGAATGTGATGAAAAGAATGAGGGCTGCCTTGGGATATGTGGGTGAGGGAAGACGGACCATGTCAAATGTGGAGTAGAAAACCAAATACCTCGCTATTCTATGTTCTTTCCCTTTTCTGGTGGAAACATACAGTCTAAAAAGAAATAGAACCTCCCCCCATCAGTGCTAAGGAATATGAAAAAAACTTGGTTCAATGAATATAATAGAACCTCCTTCTCTGGGCTATTTGAATTATTCGCTTAGTGCATACTTGTTACAAGCTTAACAGTGCTCAAGTGTGTCCTCTCTGGAACCACACAGTGTAGGTTTTTAGTTCTCTATCACTAGCATTCCGAATTGCAAAGTTGCTGAAGACTCAAATGCCTGCATTTTCTTTAAAAAGTAGACAATAATAATAAAAGTAATAATAGTAACAATGATAATAAATAATGATAATAATAATACTTATTTCATGGGACTTTGGTAAGCTGTATTTGCATTTCTTACTTTTGTTTGTTTTTGGTTTGGGTACATATTGGTCCCATGTGTCCTTTAAGGTAAAAGTCTTGATCTTGGTGTGATACACAGTCTTTTGAAGGGGCTGAATTAGTCATGTTTCCTATCACTAGCACACAGTATCTGACATTTTAAAGGAAGAGAGGTTTAATGCGACTCATGGATTTGGGGTTTCAGTCCATGGCTGGCTGACTCCAAAACAAAAATGACATGGTAGAAGGGCGTGGTAGAGGAAAGCAGCTTACTTTACGGCAACTAAAAAGCAGAAAGAAATGGAAGGAGCCAGAGAGGGAGATAGAGCTGCAAAGGAACCCCCTACATACAAACCTCTGTCAGTTAGGCCTTGTTTAGCAAAACATACGAGTTTTTCCAAGGGATTATCCACTGATAATAATAGCACCTTTGTGATCCAATCACCTTCCAAAAGCCTCACCTTTGAACACATGATACTTTTGGGGAGCACTGCAGATCTAAACCATAACAGAGGTAAATAACACAGTATACAATAAACAAATACTACTAATTTATGATAATAAGTCATAATTAGCAATTAATATAGATAAAATAACAAATGGACAGTGGAAAATAAAACTAAAAGAAAAGCTGCTTTAGGGGACTGAGAAATGCTAGTAAGAGTATTTTGTGTTGTTAATGTATTTACTTCTCATAACAGGTCCATGTAGATATTATTCTTCTCTAAAATACAGAGATCTCAAGGTTGCATAGGTAGCATGAAAAGTCCGACTTCAGCAACAATGACCGTAGTTACTTGGTAGGTGTTGGTGAGTTTCATATAGATGCTTTAATTTGAGAGGGTACATAAAATGAGATATGCACATTAGAAAGAAAAGCCTTCTAGGTGGGGCATGGCGGGGGACTGGTATAGAGGAATTAAAGAGCAACCACCCTCCTGGTATGGTGAAAGAAAAGCAAATAGCTTTTGTGACCAGAGTGACATTCAAGAGTGGGAGGTATTTGGACCAGAGAGATAATAGAAGCATGTAATTAATGGAGACCATTTTCAGTGGACTGAATATTTGTATCCACTCAGATTTCACATTGAAATCCTGTCTTCCAGTGTGGTGGCACTTGGAGATGGGGTCTCAGAGAGGTGATTAGGTTAGAAGGTAGAGGGCTCACGAATGAGATTAGGGCTCTCATAAAAAGATACCAGGGACCTTACTTCTTTTTCTTTCTCTTTCATTTTTCCCCTTTTTTTCTGTTTTGGTTTTCTCACTTATGTAGTTCAGGCTTGTCCTTGGACTCATGCTCCTCCTGTCTCAGCTTCACTATGCCATCATGCCCTACTCCTCTTTGCTTTTTATCATGTGACAATACAAAAGTGGACATCCACAAACCAGGAAGACAGTCTTCATCTAAACCTGATCGTGTTGCCAACCTTCTCTCTGACTTCCAGCCTCCAGGGCTATAACAAATCAATAATGTTGCTTACACCACCAATCTACGGCAATTGGTAAGAACATGAGTTAAAGCACCATTGTAAGAATTCCATCTTACAGAAAGATGGAAGGGCATTGAAAGACATTGTTTTAATGATTGTCACAGGAAAATGTTCAGACATAATGAATAAAAAACCAAGGCATTCAGCTGTATGAACAATATTATTCTAGAAGGCATATTCTGGTGAAGAATTACAGTAGCCTTCTAACAGTAGCAAATATGTTGTGCATGGAGGGTATCTGGTTTTATTTCTTGCCTGTACCTTTGTTTTTCAAGTAATAGGAAATATTTGTACTTATAGTCAGAAAGAAGAATATCTTTTTCTAAAACATAGATGGTAGCCAACCCACCAAAAGGAAAATATCAATATCAAATAATATATTATTGAATTTTTCTAAAGAAAAATTGCCACTGAATTCTGACAATTTTTTATTAGAAACAAATTCCCTTGGATTAATGAAGAAACATTTTATTTTGAAAACAGGATTTCTTTAGACTTAACTTTATGACAAGCATACTTTATTTTTCTCTGGCATCATGGGTTTTCTGTGTGTCATTTTTATAAATGCAGAAAGAAATGTATTCATTTGCAAGCTATTAGATTTAAATTAAAAAGTAGCTTCTTAAATTTCATGTAAAGTTTGGAAGACTACAAGTTTAGTCTTCATATATAAAATATTATGTCCTGTAAAAATATTATAATTCTATTATATCTTTGAAATGTTAATTTCACGTTGGGATTGGATAAACCATAATTATGTTATAATGATATTCACATTTACAAGAAAATTATATGAATAGAAAAAGATTTAAGCATGTATTTTTCATATGCTTTTAAAATTGTTCCCTTCTGCAGTTAATTTTTTCTATTCATATTACAGAATGGCTGAGTGTTGGAGATCAAACAAAAGAAATTTGTGTTTAAAATAGTACTTTCTCTATTTCTCATCATTTGAATTGAAACCAAATATACTGTATCTTTAGGAATATCTCTGTGATCATTAGCAAATAATTCAGATTTTGTTAAGGTGCAACAGGAAGTTATTAATATTTATACAAGAAAAAAATACAGAGACAGGTTTACCTTCGAATGTGCGTAGGTTAAAAGAGTGGGCCACATCATGAGAATTTTGTTTCTGCTTTCACCTCTACTTTTAATTTTGTTGGCTGAAGCACAGATAATGCTAGTCTTGTCCATATACTGGTAAGATGTCTGTAGTAGCATAACTTCCCATTATTTAAGCTAAGGAGTAGGAAAAAACATTTTTTTTCTAGTTGCTCTTCCTTAATTCCTGAAACTTGTTCTGGGTGTCCCATCTAAAATCACATATCTATCACCAAATCAATTTAAGACTGACCAGTGGAATGTCACAACTCAGTTCACCCAGGACATTAGTCCAGGCCTTCCTTCCTAAATGATCTTCAATGGAAATCAAGGAGCAAGAATTGAGTGGTAAATGTGAAAGATTAATAACAAAAACATTGGTAGAAAATCCTTTTGTAAGCAACCAGTCAGATTTTGGTGCCTAACAACCTGAAAAACTTCATTGGCTTACTGTAAACATATAATTTGTATTTTCAAGTCTTCTGTAATTAGTCAATAGCTACCTGAGGCAAGTTTCTCTTATGGTAAATGGTATGCAAGCAAAAAAATTAAGCAGAATTATGATAAACCTTCAGTCCACAGTTGGGACATCTTCCATTTTGCCTACTTTCTATTGGACAAAAAAATTATATGGCTAAATTTAATATAATCATAGTGAAACATTATGCTCTTTCCATTTTATTGTTAGGTAGAGCAAATTCATGTGACAAGGGACTGTCATGTGATTGTAATTCTATTGCAGGACAAAGGCGAAGAATTGAGAGAAATTATCTAGCTTACTGTATTAAGTTTCTAGAGCTCTTTTCAGTGGAAAACTTAGCTCTCAGAAGGTTTTTCACAACTTCAAATCTTCTAATACAGTTTATCTTCACTTCAGTTTATTGTTAAGAGCCAAGAAAGTCGAGCATATTACTCCTACATTTCTACACCAATTAAATTATATACTTAAATCAGTAGCCATCTCCTGGTATCTGTTGGGAATTGGTGCTAAGATCATCCTGCAGGTTGTAAAATCTGTAGATGTTCAAGTCACTGATATATAATATTGTCTTATTTTTATATAAATTACTCATATCCTCCTGTACACTATAAATCATCTTTAGGTTAGTTAGCATACCTAGTATAATGTAATTATAATTGTTATGTAAAAAACTTTTACTTTATTATTTAGAGAATAATAATAAGAAAAAGAGCTTGTAGATGCATAGTAAATGTGCAATTTTTATTTTTCAAATCTTTCTGATCCATGGTTGTTTAAATTCCTGGATGCAGAGCACTCAGATGCAGAGGGCTGATAGTAATTTATTTTAAAGATAATTCATCAGAGAATGACAAATTTTAAACTCACATTTAAAGTTATGACTTCTGTTAAGCATTTTATAATTTTGAATACCATACTTTTCTGAAATCTTCACAATAGTTCTAACTTCTGGAAAATTTATATCTCAAGTTCTAATTTCCAGTGTAAGCTTTTACATTACCTTTGATTAATTTCCTCAGGAATGCTTTCTGAAGCCTACAAAGGAACTTTAAGTTAAATCATCATTAATTATGAACACTTCAGGGTTTGACTGGTTAGTGTCATAACTTTAATATGAGGTAAGTGTATTTTTTGAGGTAATTTGGTAAATCGTCACGGTTACTTACCTTTGTTCTGACTGATGGATAGTATGCTCTATACAAGCAATTAGGTATTAGTTTATACAGCTGCAGCTTGTTCAACAAATACTTCTTTCAATTTATCTCTCTTCCTGGATAAATTGGCAATGTGCCTGAAATTGGTATTTATTGTTCTGTTTGTATACAGTTTCAGGCTCTTCATCCAAAGAACATTTATACACTATTAGATGCATTTCATTCACTTAATTTTATTATACATATTAGAATGTAGTAAATAATATATACTAAATAGAACATACATGCTAATCCTGTCATAGTAAATTAACTTTATACTTTTAACCCACCTTATACATTAATTCCTTTAAGGTTTTCTTTTGCAAGTATGATAATTTAACAATTATATTGTAAGTAGTAGCTGCCTATGTGTAAATAGTATACTTGGTATATTGATGATTAAGTCACTGGCTAGGCTGCCAATATGCTGCAGTGGGGTGCTGTGAAACAGGATTTCTCAAGGCTCATTAGTGAAATTCTGTACCCTATAATTCTTTGTTATGGAGAGTTGTCCTGTGTACTTACATATCTGGCCTCTACTCATTAGACACCAGTAGCATCTCCCCAACTCTACAGTGTGATGATATACAATGTCTCCAAACTGGCAAAAGCGTACCACAGAGCAAAATCCCTTCTGTGGAGTACAACTGTTATGAAGTTATTTTAATGATTGAGGAAACATATTAATCATCCCCTTCCTCTCTTCCTATTTTATTTAAAGTTGTTGGCTTAGGGATGAGGGAAAAATTGAGGCTGCTATATAACATATGCCTATAAATTTGGGTTACTGATTATATA
Source organism: Hydrochoerus hydrochaeris (assembly GCA_004027455.1). Taxonomy (NCBI): domain Eukaryota; kingdom Metazoa; phylum Chordata; class Mammalia; order Rodentia; family Hydrochaeridae; genus Hydrochoerus; species Hydrochoerus hydrochaeris. Next base: position 28,140 of record PVLA01001606.1, on the reverse strand, counting down.
ACAGAAAAAAAATTTGTCCTTTAACTGAGGTGTAGACCTTTGCAATATAGTGAGGTTTTGGTTTTCCAAGACTGTGTTCTTTGCATCATTGATGGCATTCTGTACTCTATTGTTTTTGTTTTTATTATTGTTCCCTTGGTGTCTACTAATTAATAGATTGCATTTATTCTTCTGTTTGCTGGGTGAAATAAGACCACATGCTATTGAAAGCAAGCTCCATTATGTCTACAAAAAATTTACTCTGAGCAGGCATTTTCTGTAAATTTAGGGAGTCCTGGGAGCAAGAATATTTTACATTTGGAGAGACAATGGTTTTGGATTAATCGAATATAGCTATTAAATGATCCTATGCCTCTAGTGTACCAGCTGGTGAGGGTAACAGATGAAATTTCAAGACATAAACATCATTTCTTTCTAAACATATTTTGCTTAGAAACCCAATAAAGATTTTGAAAGTCTTAACTCATAAGTGTCAATCCTAAATTCTAGAGGAAAAAACAGTCCAAGATGGTAAGGAAAATGAGCTTTGATTAAAAAGAATGTATTTTAGTTTTGATTCCTACCTACTTACTGTAAAATTTTGGCCAAGTTGTTCAAACTGTAATCTGTTTCCTCAACCTTGAATGGAGATAATATGTATTATGGGTAGACAAAATATCTTGGTTAAGGATGGGTAAATATGTAGTGAAAGTTTTTTCTGAACTTATTCTTCATACTTCCTTTCATCTCTTTGTATTTAGCACCATTTCAAAGTTTACCAAATACTTTTTTACTGATTAATTTGGAATATTCTTAACAGAGTTTTTTCCTGATAAATTCTCCCCTTCTTAGAATTGGTCTATCTCAAGTGCTAACTTCTGCCATTGTAGTGCAGAAACCGTCATGGCCAACACATGAATGAATAAAGATGACTGTATTCTAATAATGTTTTACTGACAGTTACAGGGAGTTGATCAGATTTGGTTTCTGGATATAATTGTTGACTCTACTCTAAACTACTTACAACTTCCCATTGGCATCTTTTAGGTTCCTGACTACAAAATATACATATGTCTTTGATCATTCCCTTTTAACTTTCTTCTCTGATTATCTTCCTGTTCACACATTACTGGTCTAAATTAAAAAAGTGTCAGATGAGAAGAGAAAGCAGATTGTTTCAGAATGACAAATTCATTTCTTTTTTTCCATGGTTCTATCATCTAGATAAAACAGAATTGTCATCAAATCATACAAAGTTCTTTGTTATTTGATTTCTGCCCATTTTTCCATTTTTTTCTGACCAAATCTCTGTTTGCTGATCATTCCAAGTTATTTGTATTTTCCTGAGTTTCCTGGAATTGGTATATATGACTTGTTCTACTTAGATGATGTTTTTCTTAACCTTTTCTCCAGGATGAGTTGTATTCAGTTTGATTAGGATTAGCATTTATGCTAGTTTCTTTTCACCTAAGACTTCTTCGAAACCCCATTCAAGATTGGATTAGTGACTTTTTGCATGTTTTCTTTTATGAGTATCTTCATTTCTATTTCAGCATTTCTCATGTATTTCTGTGTCTACTTTTCAGTAAAATGACTAATATAAAAATAAACAAAGAAATAATACGAACCCTCAATATCATTAAAAATAAAAAAAGTCATTTCGTCCATGCATGGTAATGGAATTGTAAAGTGGCAGTTTCCCAGTTTCCCAAACACCAGCACATGTGATTACCACTGAAGACCAGGGATTGCATTTTTTTGACCTGTATTCCAGAGAAATGAAAATATATGCTCACATAAAGCATTTTACTTGAATGTTTATGAATATAATTAGTATGTTATTGAAATAGTACTCCAAGAGGTGAATGGCTAAGTATCTGTAGATTATTGGTTTACATGACAACCTGAATGTTGTGTATTAAGAATCTCTCATCGTGAAAAAAGAGTCTCAAAAGTCAAAATCTTGCATATCATAGGATCTATTTATGTAACATTATTGAAATAATGATATTATTGAGATGGAGAACAAATGACTGGTGACCAGTAGTTAAAAACTGTGGGATAGTTGGTTTAAATGTTGGAGAGAACCAAAATTTTGTTATAAAACAGCTGTGTATAGGACATCCTCCTTCTGATGGAACTGTTCTACATCTCACTACATCAAAGTCAGTATCTTGGTTGTGATATTACAGTGTAGTAAGATATTGGCATTGGGGAAAATTGAAGGGTACAAATGATTTCTCTGTATTATTGCTTACAACTGTACATGTATCTATGACAACAGTGGTACCTCAGTTTGTCTACATAATTCATTTCACAATTCTGGAAAGATGGCCATGTGCTTATTTATCCCAGAAAGATGGCCACAGTCCTGCTTCTTACCTGATGCAGAATTCATGAACAAAAACAAAATTTTACCAAATGCTTCTGTTTGTGAACCAAATTATTAGCAAATAAAAAGTTTGTGAGCTAAGGTACAACTGTATTTCCAAATAAAATAAAATAAAATTCATGGTATCAACCTGGTTGGCTCCATGATAAACTTACAGATGGACTGCTGTGGGAAGGCAGAGAAAGAAGTTCCACTCATTTCATGGAGGTCAAAATGCCATAGATTTGAGTCTTGAAGATAGAGTATACATCACACAGAGGAGCAGGGGATGAAAGTTCTGCCAAGCTGATAAAATGTTTAACATCCAGATTGTTTGCGGTAGTGGTTAGATCATGTGACAGTCTTATCCTGGAATACACTCTGTTGTTCATGTCTCTGTGCTGCATGTTAGAGCTTCATTCACAAAATTGATGCATGGTACACAAGTGCAGGTTCTCCAGAGAAACAGAGCCAAAAGGAGAGCAATAGATAAATAGATAGACAGACAGATAAATAGATAGACAGATACATATATACATAGATAGATAGACATACATAGTAGATAGATATAGATATACATATCTCCACATATACATATCTCCACATATGTATATCCACACATTGCATGGCTATACATGCTTGTGTGTGAATACACACAAAAGAGGGAAAATTATAATATTGAATTTGGTTCATAAAAAACAGAGGCCAAGAGTTCCCACAATATGTTACCTACAAGCTGGAAGACAGGAAGGCCAGTCGGTAAAGTCAGTTCAAGTTCAAATTCCTGTGGGGTAGAAGGCCTGAGTCCTGGTGGCAGGAGATAGATGTCCCTGCTCTGACAGGCAGAGGAAGAATATATCACTCTTTTACCCTTTTGTTCTATTTAGCCCGCAAGGCTTGGTCAGTACACACCTTCACTAGTGAGCTTGGTGTTCTTTTATAAGTCTAATTCTTCAAATGTTAATGTCTTCTGGAAACACATCATAGATATACATAGAAATATTATTTACCAGCTACCTGGGCATTCTATAGCCCAGCCATGTTTGCATCTAAAATTAACCTTTACACTCAGAAAATACGTGTATGTTGCCTAATGACCTCTGTAAGAAGTTACAAGTTAGACTAATAAAACTAGTAAAACCATAAAATTTACTTTTGATTGATATTTGCATATTCTTCAATTGAATAAATAAAAATACACTAACCCTTAGTCACTGTAGTGCGCATGAACCTCCATAGTGGGTGAATTTGACCAGGGTAGTCTTCCAGTCCATCTTCCTTCAGCTCTGCTCACATGCCAGTGCACAGCATCCTACACAGGATGGTCTCGTAACTGCTCTGGAGTGAAGTAAACTTATGAATTTTGCAAGAGAAAAGCACCTGTTTAGATGTAGTGACTAAGGAATTTACCAATATCAACAATATTTGTATGCAAAGCATAAAAATATATCTTGAGTATTACCTGTTTATGATAAAATGATTTCTATATTTTACACTAAATGCATTACAACTAGAATATTAATCAAATATGAAATAAAGGAAAGGAAAATAGTAATGAAAATCCTAAACTCTGAGTTAAGATTTATAATTTTAATTAAACTGGTCAGGTGATACTCATTTTTACTCTTTGGTGTTTGTTCATTCATTTAAAAATGCTGCAGAATGTAATATATGAAAAGTGCTAGTGGATATACACATGTGTGGACAAGATTATAGGTGAACACGTGTGTGTATGTATGCACACTCAGTTTCTTTTAACTTAACGTCTGTCTGTTCAGAATAAAATTGTTTTCTCAATGCCTATAATTGTCTCCTTCTTGTCCTGAACATTCCTTGACTTTATCTTGCAAAATGACTTTGCATTTTAATCTTTTTAAAAATCTTTGAACATAATATATACTGGGAATATAGAGAAGAATTGGCATTAACTTTTTTTAAAAAATACACCTTTTACTATAATTTGAACAAAATACAGCAAGAGAAAAAATGACAAGTGTAAATTTTCTCACTGACCCATTGTACTTAATCTCAGTGTTGGAATTAAGACACAAAATTTATGGAGAATATACTAAAGAGTTAGAACAGACTTAATGTTCTTTTATTTTGTTTTGTTTGCTTTTGCTACAAGAGATTGAACTCACAATCTTGTGCTTGCCAGGCAGGTGCTTATGCTGCTAAGCTAAATCCCCAGCCCTCAGACTTAATGTTCTAATGAGCTGAAAACACTGTCTCTGACATATGGATATAACAGTTTTTATATACTTGTCTCTGCCGTTTCATGCCCTAGCGCCTTCGTCCACATCCCTGTGAATTCTAGGCAATACAGTAATTAGAGGTTAAATACATTATGCTATATGTTCTAGTAGAATAATCTGAGATAAAGATTCATTATACAGTGTTTATTCATTTTTTACCAATTCTTACATAAGATAGTTCATTGCTTATTGCGTATTTGGAATAATGGAAAGAATACATACAAAAATCATAGATTTGTGAAAGCTCATAGATGAACTGAAAATATCATTATTTAAATTAATTTAAAAATTATATCTAGCTATTAACACAGTTCTTGATAATTCACAAGTCCATGAGGTACAGAACATAATAAGTAAATACAGTGATTCTGGTTGGGGACATGAAAAAGAATGAGAATCATCAATCAGAGAGAACTTAGTAGTAGCCTAATTTCAAAATAATTCTTTGAACTGGCTGTACTTCCTTTGGTAGAGATAATAATGTTCTCAACAATACTTTATTGAAATTTAAATGAAATAATGTAAATAATGTACCCCATTTAATATTTAGAGCATTTTAGTGTCTAATATAAAAGACTTATTAAAATGAAATCATAAAATCAAAACTAAGAGTGTTCAATTTGTTCTTGGATTACAATTTCTTGTGTTTTTAAATCATTTTCTAGAAAATTTATGTTAATGACTATAATGCCTGACACTATAGTAAGATAGAATAGTAACTATATAATTAGAGAAAAGATAACAATATTGATTGTGACCTTTTATATTATTATTATTACCACTGTTTCTTTGCATTAGCTTTGGGACCTATGGAAAGCAGGAATAAGGGGTAACTGAAATCTTCAGCAACTGTATCACTGAGGTTTATTGCATATCACTTCATTACCCTAACATAAGTGATCAGCACTGGGTGAAATGTCCTGATTTCACTAGAAAAATGAAGTTTTTTATAACTGTCAAGTGGATTTCTGCTGCTATAATAAAATACTTCAGAATGGGTAGTTTATAGAGTGAAATTTCTTTTGTGCAATTTTGGAAGCTGGAAAGTCTAGAACCAAGGCAGTGGCAGGTTTGGTAGCTCCGCAAGGCTGCTCTCTCCTCCCCAAATGGTCCTCATGTGGCAGAGGGTGAAACCACATTCCCCAATGGCAGAAGGGCCCAATGCTTCCTCACTTAGTAAAAAGATGATGGTACAAGTAAAGGGATGAACCAGTCCCTCCTATCTCTTGGCTGAGATCAACAGTTCTGTTTCTGAACGGCCCTCTCTTCATGACCTAATCACCTCCTAAAAGCACCAACTCTTTCTACTATCAGAGTGGTTATCAAATTCCAACACATTCATTTTGGGGGATATATTCATAGCATAGCAATGAGGATTGTGAAAATTTATTTACATTAAGTGTTACATCTGTGTATAGACTGGTAAAATAAATATCTTAAATATATGTGTATTGGAGCAGTTCACTTTTCTATTGTTGATTAAGTTTATTGGTATATTGTGGGTATACACAGTCACATTTGTCCTAGGGAATTTGTACTTCTACCTGATATGTCTAGATTCTGTGTCTCCCCCATTCTACTACCCTCCCTCCAGCCTTTCTTCCCCTCCCTATTTACAAAAGTTTTGTTTCCATTTTTTCCTTGTTTTCACATTTTTTTCTTTTCTGTTCTTTCCTTTCCCCATTCCTGCTCCCTAGTTTCCTTTCCTATTTGAACACTTTCTTCCTGTTTCTCAATATCTAATACATTTGGTCCTTATTTCCAGTACTGGTTTCTCACTCCAGAGGAACTATGAAGTATTTACACCTGTGTCTGATTTATTTCACTTAAGAGTACGGTCTCAAGGTGCATTCATTTACCTAGAAATGCCTCAAGTCTATCCTTTATGGCTGAGTAGTACTCCACTGTATAAAAAACCTACATCTTTGTCCATTAATCAGTGGGCTGACACTTGGTCTGTATCCAAGATTTAACCACTACAAACTGTGCTTCTCGGGCCAGAGATTTAGCTCAGTGGCATAAGCGTTTGCCTTGCACGCATAGCTGTGAGTTTGATCCCCAGTACGAAAAACAAACAAACAAACAAAAACCTGTGCTGCTATAAACATGATGTGCATATAACACTGTAATATGATGCTTTTAATTCATTCAGAGAGACACAAAAAGTAGAATAGATGGATTAAATGGGACATCTACTCCTAGATTTTGAAGAATCTTCACACTGATTTCCACAGTGGTTACACGAGTCTACCTTCCCCCCAAACCTTGGAGAAGGGCTCCTTTTTCTCCACAAACTAGCCGGCATTTGGCATTGGTTGATTTCTTGATAATAGCCGTTCTTTCTGGAGTGAGGTGGAATCTCAGTGTTATTTTAATTTTCATCTCTTTAATGAGCAGTGATGTTGAACACTTTTTCATATATTTATTTGTTGTTTGTACTTCTTCATCCTAGAAGTGTCTATTCATTTCAGTGCCAATTTTTGGATTGGGTGTTTAAATTTGGGAGATAGGATTCTTTTGAGTTTTTATACATTCTAGATACTAGTCCTTTGCCTGAGAAGCAGCTGACAAAGTGTTTTTCACACACTGTAGGTTATTTTATCACTCTGATGGTGATTTCTATTGCAGGGGAAAAAACTTTTAATAAAATGAGTTCCCATTTGTTAATTCTTTGAAGTATTTCCAATGCCGTCAGGGTTTAGTTCATGAAAACTTTGCCTATACCAATCTCAAGAGCTCTTCCTAGTCTATCTTCCAGCACGTTTAGTGTTTCTTTTTTAATATTTGGACTTTTGACCCATTTCAATTTTATTTTAGTGCATGGTGAAAGAGTGGGTCTAGTTTCAATCATGTGGAAAACCAGTTTTTTCAGCATTATCAATTAAATAGGTTATATAAAATTGGTTATTAAATCTAGCAGATTTTTAGTGGAGTTTTTGGGATCTTTGTAGAGTACCATATCATCTGAAAATAGTGGTGATATTATTTCCCCCTTTCCTAGCCATATTCTTTTTTTTTCTCTTTCTTGTCTAATTGCTTTGGTTAATGTTTACAGAACTATATTTAATAAGAGTGGTGATAGTGGACATCCTTGTCTTGTTCTTGATTTTAGTATGAAAGCTTTTCAGTTTTTGTCCATTCAGTATGATGTTGGCTGTTGTTCTGTCATAGATGGCTTTTATCAGATTGAGATTCAATTTTCTATGAAGTGTTTTTTATCATGAGTGTGTGTTGGATTTTGTCAAATACTTTTTCTGTATATATTATGATGGTCATATGTTTTTAGTCCTTTGCACTGTTAAGATGGTTTATTACATGTATTTATCTACATATCCTGAATCAGCTCTGCACCCCTGTGATGAATCCTACTTAGTCATGCTGTATAATCTTGGTTGGTTATTGCATTCTGTTTGCCAGTATCTCACTGAGGATTTTTTTCATCTATGTTCATTAGGGCAATTTGCCTGTTGTTAACTTTTGTGGTTGGATTCTTCTTTGGTTTTGGTTTGAGGATAATGCTTGCTTTCTGCAATGAATTTGGAAGTATTTCATTAAAGATTTTTAAGAGGTAGCAGCATTAAGTCTTCTCTAAATTTCTTGTGGAATTCAGCAACGAATTTGTCAAAGTTTAGGAGTTTTTTATTGGAGAGTTTTTAATTACATCTTCCATTTCATTGACTGATATGGTTTATTTAGAATTTTTATTATCTTCTTGATTCAGTTTTGGTAATTTATATGTATCTAATAATCTGTCCATTTCTTCTAAATTTTCCGTCTTATTATAATATAGGTTCTCCATATAAAGAATTGAAAAACATCAAGCCACTCAAATTCAAAGACCCTCTCCAAAAATGGGCATCTGAGATGAACACACAGTTCTCAGATGAAGATATACAAATGCCAAAGAAATACATGAAGAAATGTTTACCATCACTGGTCATTCGAGAAATGCAAATTGAAACATCATTGAGATTTCATCTCACTCCAGAAAGAATAGCTGCCATCAAGAAATCAACTGACAACAAATGCTGGTGAGGCTGCAGGGAAAAAGGAACACTGCTTCACCGTTGGTGGGAGTGTAGACTGGTGCAACCACTATGGAAATCAGTATGGAGAATTCTCAGAAGGCTAGGATTGGAAGTTCCATTCAGCCCAGCTATTCCTCTCCTGGGTATTTTCCCAGAAAACTGGCAAAGTTCACATCACAGTGAAATATGTACATCCATGTTCATAGAAGCACAATTTGTAATAGCTAAATCTTGGAAACAACCAAGATTCCCATCAACTGGAGAGTGGATGAAAAAGATGTGGTATTTTTATACAATGGAATATAACTCAGGTATAAAAAAGATGATCTTGAGGCCTTCATAGGCAAATGGAGACAACTTGAGACTATCCACATTAGTGAAATAAATAAGAATCAGATTTATAAATATCACATTGTGTCTCTAGTGTAAAAAGTAATAAGAAATATAGGAGTAATAAAACCCAAAATGTGTAATTGCTATTGTAAAAAGAGGAAAAGAAAGTACTCTAAAAGGTATGACTTCATGTATGTTTAAGTGTGTAGAATTGATAACTATATTACTAAGTTTTTGTCAGATGTGTGAACAAAACTGTTTGCAGTCTCACTGTTTGAATGTCCACTTTGTATGCTTTCTTTTGTAACATGAACAACTACTTCTAAGAAGAAAATATGTAATTATCAACTAGTGATTTCTTACTGTTTATTTTTAAAAATTATATATTATTTCTACCCTTTTTCCATTTTTTTCTTTCTTTAAATAAAATTAAAAACTTAAAAAAATAATACAGGTCTCAATATATGTATTGATGGTCTCATGCATTTCGGCAAGATCCATTGTGATTTCACCCATTTTATTTCTAATTGTACTGATTTGAGTTTTTCTTTCTTTCTTTCTTTCTTTCTTTCTTTCTTTCTTTCTTTTTCTTTCTTTTTCTTTCTTTTTTGATAAGGTAGGCTAAGGGTTTGTCAACTCTAATTAGTCTTTCAAAGAACCAACTCTTTGATTCATTGATTTCTTAGTTTCAATTGCATTAATTTCAGCTCTGATCTTTATAATTTCCTCCCTTATACAAGCTTTGGGATTGATTTGCTCTTCTTTTACTATAAGCTGGAGTTTCAACATTGAGTTGATTATTTGACATTTTTCTGCTTTCCTGGTATGAGAATTCACTGCTATATATTTCCCTCAAAGGACTGCTTCCATTGTGTCTCATAAGTTCTTGTATGTTATACTGGCATTATCATTTAATTATAGAAGTTAATTTCCTCTTTAGTTTCATCTGTAACTCATTGATTGTTAAGGAGAGTGTTATTTAATTTCCATGTGTTTATGCATTTTCATAGTTTCTTTTGCCATTGATTTCTAATTTTATCACACTTTTGGTCTGACAATATGCATGGGATACATTTAATTCCTTTGCATTTACTTAATCATATTCTATGAACTAGTATGTGAACTGTTTTTCAGACTATCCTATGTATGGCTGAGAAGAATGTGTATTCTGATGTTGTGGGATTGAACATTGTAGACATATACTGAGTCCATTTATTCAAAAGTTTGGTTTGGTTCTAATTTTGCCCTGTTAATTTTGTGCCTAGTGGTTCTATTTGTGACAGTGGTGTGTGTTTGAGGGCCCCCATTATAATTGTACTAGTGCTTATTTGATTTTTCATGTCAGTTAATGCTTGTTATATATTCGGGCGCACTGGTATTTGGTGCATATATATTTATGTTTGTTATCTCTTTCCCTTGGATTATTCCCTTTATAAGAATGCAGTGAATGTCTTTATCTCTCTTAATCAGTCTTAGCTTGAAATCCACTTTGTCTGCAAATGGAATAGCTATCTCTGTTTTTATCTGAGTTTATGTTGCATGGAATGTTGTTTTACATCCTTTGACTTATAGTTTATGAATTTCTTTCAAGGTTAAATGTGTTTCTTGTACACAGCATATTGTTGGATCTTGCTTCTTAATCCATTGCATTTCTATTGATAATTTTATTTTTAATTTAAGTTTTGGTTAGTTTTCAACTCATAAAAACATAAAAATTAAGAAGCCGAATGTGGTGACTCACACTTGTAATCCAACACTTAGGAGCCTGGTGCAGGAGGATCTTTGTGAGTTCAAAACCAATCTGGGCTTTGAAGTAAGCTCAAGGTTAGCTCAAACTGCATAGTGAGACCCTGTCTCAAAAAACCACCCAAAACTATATATATAAAAATTAAATGTATATATTTGTGGATTGTCACGTGATGTGTAATGTTTGAAAAGGTTAAATGTGTCCATCTTCCCCCAAATTTTATTATTTTTATACTAAAAACCTTCAGAATATTTTCACCTAGCTTTTTGAAATGTATAGCACTGTATATGTATTTATTAACTGTAGTGACACTAGTGTGCAGTAACACACCAAACTTGTTGCTTCTAACTGTAGCTTAGTACATATTATTCAACATTTCTCCATTCTTTTTTTCTTCTTCTTGACTTCTGCAGTCTCTAATAGCCAGTGTTCTACTGTCGACTTCTATGATTGTATATATTTTAGTTTCCACATATCTATGAGATTATGCTGTACTTGCCTGTCTGTGTCTATTTTCTTTTACTTTTCTTTCCTTTTTTTTAAAATCAGCACTGGGAATTGAACCCAGAGCTGTTGCATTAAGCTGCAACCCAGTACTTTATGTTTTTTATTTTGAGACAGGGTCTCACTAAATTACTCAGGCAAAATCCAGCATCTTCCTGTCTTTGCTTCCCATGTTCTGGGATTACATGTGTGTATCACTGCTTGGTGCTTATTCTTATTTTTGAGAAAAATGGCAAATTATCACTTTTTGTGTTTCTTCTTATTTTAATTTTCTATGATCTTTCTTCTTCACCTCTTATATTCAAACATCTCAATACTGTTAAAAACAATGAGAGAGATAGAGAGACAGAGAGAGACAGAGACAGAGACACAGAGACACAGAGAGAGAGAAACAGAGACAGAGAGGACTAGATTTTGTTAACATTGTCCCATAAGGGACTTGGTTATCACAACTTCTTTTCTTTGTATTCTACTCCTAGTTATTTACAATTTATATTGAAATCAGAGAGATTAGTTTATTCTAGGATTTCCCCTAAGACAAAAGACCTGGTAACCATAGCAGCTGCCATGCAATCTCTTGAATCCACAACAAAATGTGTCTAGAGCTGCTTAGTACAGTCTCCCAAAGCAAACATTGCTGTGATGAGTGACAAACTAAAACAATAGGAGCTGCTCCTGTTGCCATAGAAACAGGCCTTTCCATCTGAGTGGTTCCATCCCGGGATTCACAATCTAAAGCTTTGCAAAGGTATGCTCTTCTCACCTTCCCTACCGGTTTGCACTCACTGCCAGACTAACACTGCTGAGATGACTAGCATGGGAAAACAATGGGGCAGCCCTTCATTGCCATGGCAACCCAGGTTTTCAGTAATTTCCCTTGGTGGGAAGTCAAAAGAACTTTTTTTCAGATGTCTATGGTACTGAAGTCAAATAACAACTAAAAAGTATAGAAATGATAAGTTTGATGGAAATTCAATACACACCTCATGCGTTGGAGTCTAGTGATGGTCACATCTTCTGGAAACAATATATGGTTTACAATACATTTGTGAGTCACAATTTAGATAATGAAGTTCAGAACTTTATCTTCCTGAAAAAGAAATTTATATGAAAAGCAAAGAAGCTCTCTCAAATAAAATAACTATAAGTTTTTAAAGATTGTTTTGTTTGAGTGTCTTCTAAAAGGAAGTGTTCTGTTAGAGAATGTAAGAGAGATAGGTACTTCAGGTGAATTATCTGACACATTTGCAACTAACCACATATCTGGAAGGAATTCCTTCAGCAAATTGATTATCAAAATATTGGATCTGTGAAATTATAATAAACTGGCTGTCCATTAAATTTATTTTAAAAATTAAGATGAGAAATGGATTATAAAAACATGCAGAATGGATTATATCAGCATTTAGTCAACAACCTGACCTATGAGGCAGATATTAGAATTAGCCACATTCTCAAGTCAGTGATAACTCTGGGAGTAAAGGTACCATTCCTAGCTGTGTTACTTTATACAAAGTAACCCAAGAGAAATGATACAATAAGTAGTGAATAAATAGCCTTTGAACTCTGATAGCTAGGGTAGATCCTCCTTTTAAAAAATTTTTCCGTCTTACTTTAACCCACACAATATGTACTTATTAAATACCATTAGAGAATCTAATCAAAGTGTAATTTTACTACAAACTAAATGACTGCATGGTTTAGATGCCATAGGTCACATTTGTATTCTTTTTCCTAATTACATGAATGAGGAGCAGACTATAGTTTCCCCAGAACTGATACAATAATTTACTTTGCATCATAATCAAAAAAGAGATATAGAATAAATCATAGTATAGCTTATTTGACTTGTCAAATAGGCAGATATAGAGTCCACAGAGCTCTATGATGAAGGAAAATGAATGAAAATATGGTTCTAATCCTATGAAATGTGCATAAGGTAAACATGTTCAGGATGTTCAGGATGGTACACCACAAATTATACAAAGACAGTCTACCAGACTAGATAGTCATTGGTATGAGCTACTGGCTACCTAGTATTGATCTAAGTAGAATATTTTATAAACAAGATAAGAACTGTAAATGATTGAGTTCCGGTTTTTACATTTGCTAGCTCTACAGTATCAATATTGTGCAATCAACCCAAACTCTAAACCTCAATAAAGTGAGATAATCACCCTTAAGCTATAAAGTTGGTATGAATATTTAATAAAATATTAAACTTATAAGCATCTAAAGTAGTGATTGGACCACAGTGAAGATTCAATAAAAATTAGATAGCTCTACTGTTTGTTCTTGTGGAAGGCAAAGGTCAAGTCGTAATGGATAATTTGTTTCCTCCTCAATAATAGAGCAAACCTACAGAGACAACATTCATTTACATAGCAGCCAGGAAGACATAGCTTAGTGATAAGTTACTGTTCTCACCACTAGAAACATACTCTGTGTATGAAAAGAGACAGTAGGCCGGGGATATAGCTCAGAGGTGTATCGCCTGCCTAGCAAGCATGAAGTCTTGAGTTCGATTCCCAGCACCAAAAAAAAAAAAAGCCATTAATTCTCAAATAAAATTGCATGTCTTCTTGTAGGGAAATATGTAAAGTATAGAAAGAGTAAGGGTTCAACTCCTTTGGCTTACAATTAATAAAGACATAGGTATAGTTGACAGCATGCACCTAATTTTCAGACTTAATTTTTAGTACATGCTATGATGGCTCCTTCTTTTTCTTTCTACCGCTGCCAAGTATCAACATGTTCAAAGTTATCAGGAATCCTGGAGTATATTCCATGAAATAAGCAGGGTAAGCTATGTGGAAAGGAGGCTTGGTTTTAATTTGGTGACAATGAAAGAAAGGCAGTAATGGAATATGAAGTGAAGGAAATGCTAATTATTAGCATTAATAAAATTGTTGACCTTTCTAGGAGCGGATTTTAGACTGCTATGACAAATCTATAAATGAACTGGCTCATAAACAGCAGGCATTTTTTCTCACAGTCTTGCAGACCGGGCGGTTCAAGATCAAGGAAGCAGCAGGTTGATTTAATTGTCTGGTGAGAGCCTGATTCTTTGTTTATAGACGGCACTTTTTCTCTGTGTTTTTACACTGAGGAAGGGATAGAGTAACTCTCTTTAGGGCTTATTTTATAAAGGAGGTAATCTCATTCACGATGGCCTGTCCTCATAACCTAAACATCTGCAAAAGCCAAAATCCTACCACCACCACTCTGGGGCTAATACTTCAACATATGAATTTTGGAGGATGCAAAAATTCAAATGAATGTAGTCCTCTGGTTCACTAATCCAGTTTATCAGTACTTACTGCATAGTATTGAACACATTTGATTCTGTCCAAGTCAGATGATGACTGACCCAAATCATATTCTCTTTCAAAAGATGCCATGATATAGTTCTTATTTATTCATCAGAAGTAGGAAAAGGAATGAATTGTTGTGTACAGTACAATAAAATAGACATAAAATGATTCCTATATTTCAGATACTTTCCCATTCTTGCTAGGGTATGTCTTAGAATGAGGATGCTAGGACCCCCAAAAACAGTTGGGTTTTATAGCTGTGTTTCTGTAAGCTAGCTCAAATTGATTTTTGACAGAATTAAAGAACATATTAACATACCTGTGGAATTTGTTTTTTTCATGACCAAATTACCTCTCCAAAAGAGAGATGAAAATTGTGCTTTAAATATATATATATATATATAATATGGTTCTTAAATTTAAAAAAAAGCTCTTACATAGTACAGGAGTGTGACAACTCTTCATGCAGTTTTAGTGGTGAATAGATCCTTTTCTTATTTATAATAAGTCTTCGTACTGCCTACTGAATATTGCCATATTGAGTAGTTAAGCAGTTGAAGCAGAAAAGAAAATTTATTCCTATTGATTGATGGTACATTTCTACCTTTCTAATTAATTAGTACACTGGTGCATATTTCACTGGTATGATTATGAGCAAAATTCCTCTCTCTGTGTCTCAATACTGATGTTGGTACCTAATTTTGTCGTTGTTTTGTTTTGTTGTGTTGTGTTTATTTGTTTTCTGTCTATATCAGTTTCCTTTCTTGGTTGCTCCACCTGAGTTTTTCTGTAGGAAACTACTCTTTACCGTTTCTTGCAGTACTGGTGAGACTATCAATTCACGTATTCTATCTTTGGGTGGACAATTAAATACTTTATTTTGATTAACCTATTCTTTGGATATTTTTTGTTTACTTTAGCTAAAAGTCTACTTTTTATATTTTGTTTTTAACATTATGCTTTGACTCCAGTTTCAGAATTTATAAAACCATTTTCCATTTTTTTCAATGTGGTAGAATTAAATAAATGAAGAATATCCACCTTCAGTCTGCAAATTCACTATCTGGTTTAATATTTTTTGATTCATTATTTTTAAAAACACTCAAGATCTTGAAAAGGGACAATATGCAATAAAATTCCATACCACTAGCTTCAGTATGGACCTAAATTATCAAAAGTAGAGTTCTTTAAAATTATTTAATATATTAAAGAATAATTAATGTGATTTTCTGGTAGGTAGTTTTTTATATAAAAATATCTTATCTATAATTATTCAACACATCCAAATTTATATTAGTTTTTTCCCTGTTTTTACACTATCTCATAAGTACTAACTTAAAAAAACCACATAAATATATATAAATAACACTTAAACAATTTATGTTTATGAGTAATTAAATATAATATTTAAACATGCAAAAAAATTGAATGAAATACATTTTGTTGTGACAGATAACTGCAGATGCTTAATATGGGGTGTATATCTGTGAATGTATGTATGAAAATATATGAATAATTTTTTTTTTACCTAAACCTGACTTCTTCAAATAAATTCCTGTGTAATGGTCTTGCATGATACTTCTTTCTAATTTTATTCCTTAATTTGACCTTTGAGATGAACCTTCACATGATATATAGAGGTTTTAAATTATTTTAATTTTTATGGATATTTTTGTATGAATTTTATGCGTATTTCTTGTATGAATTTTATGGATATTTTTGTATGAATTTTGTTATTATCCATAAATAGGACTATAGAATATTTAATCCTCATGTATTCATAATTCAAAATCAAGGACCAGCAAACAATGGCTAATCTTTCAGTTTCATAATCTGCTTCCAACACTTTTGTAAGGTTTGAAGTCAATTTTAGACATCCATATTTCCTCCTTAGAATATATTTTTGTCAGTTTAAAGAATGTCACTCATCTTTTAACATAGGCACAACATCATTATCACATCTAATAACAAATGGGTCTCCCATTTCTGGTAATTGTAAAGTAGCCTATGTTAGACCTATTGTCTCATTTAAATAATTACTAGCTCTATACAAACATATGAACAAAAATTGCTGAAAGACCAGAAGCATAAAGAAATAGGAGTAAATGCTGTCCATTGAGTGCGAGAAGTAAATTTGGTAAAAATCTATATTTATCCGGTGCTAAACTCTCCAGCTTCAACGGGCATGAGAGCTGAAGTGCTGGGAAGTCTTGACTACTCAGTTAGATACTAGAGAGGGGCACACCTAGAGGGATTAAAAATTGAAAGGAAAATATCCTAAAACATTTAAACAAATAATAGGAAGCCCAAAACCCTGTATACTGACTCTCCTGACATCTGTAATTTATTGCTAAAATGTATTTGTGTAGAGCCAGACTGCAATGAATCTAGAATAAAATAATAGACACAAGGCTAAAATGTAAGCAAAATTTCATTGGCTTCCACCCTGGAGAGTAAGAGTTTTGTGTTGACATTCTGCCAAGTTGCAGGTGCTTGATTCAAGGGTTACATGTTTGGAATCAAGTCAGCAGAAAGGGTCATGCCTGAATATCAAGAGCAAAACCAAAACCACGAATAGTGTGGACCTCACAAAGACTAAGAAAAGTTTTTATAGAATTAAAGTGATTTTTCAATAATATAAACGTGTGCTAAGAATTACGCCCAGAAAGGCAGAAAAATCCAGTATCTTAACAATATAACACCTTACATTTCCAATGTTATAATACAAAAATTACAATAGCTATGAAAGTTTAGGATAAAACACCCTTGCTGAACAGCAAAAAGAGTCAATAAAACCAATACAAAGATGACTCATTTAAAAAGGCTTTGTATTATGATAAATAACTTATAGAAAGAACAAAATGAGTGAAGGGATAGGATTTTTAGGGTGTATATGTAAAAATAAATCAACTAGAAGTCCTATCACAAAATACGCAATATTTGAAATTGTACAAAACTTCATTGTTTGAGAATATAATAACTTTGAATATATTCTAGCAAAGAAAACTGAACTTACAGAAGACATAATAGGAGGTGACTGATTAGAAATTTTTATTATAATTCAAAAGTCTAATATGTAAATTAAAATCCAAAACAAATATACTTGTAAAAATAAAGTTAGTGAGGTAAAATTTTAATTATTGTAAAATTTGAGATCTTCCCTCTATTTTTCACAATTTTGTCTGTGATTACCCTGTCTTTTATGCATGAAATATGATAGCCACACCCCGCCTAACATTTTTCTCTGTCACTAACTCAGCCTTCTTGCCAAGTTTTTCTTCATTCTTCAGCTTATTTTTGCTCTTTAAACATCTTTAAATATCTTTCCTTTCCCCTAAATAAACAAGCTCACTCTCCTAATTAGATGAATGAGATCCCTGATGGGAAAAAGGGATAGAGCACTCTATTTCCCTTATTTGCATTATTCTTTCATTTAAACAGATTTCCCCTTTTAGTATCTCAGTTAAATTCAACATGTTTTTCAGTACTAACTGGTGAGTTTTCTCTTGGCACTGAATAGATTAGTAAAAAAAGGAAGATTCTAATCCGCCTATCCTAGGGGAATTTAAATTTCCTTGAAGGAGTAAGACTTATTTGAGAAAACCTTTTTGTTGCTTATCCAATACCACCTTCTTTATTTTCTGTTATCAAATAAAGTCCATCGTTTGTTGTTTGTTCACTGTTGTAAAACAGCAATGTCTGTACTTCTTCATAGTATAAACAGTATCTGCTCTGAACTAACCTGTGTCTGTGCCTTTCTCACTGGCCTGACAGAGTTTTCTGCTGCTATCTTCAGGGCCATGGAATTTAAAGAGAAACTCGAGTGTCTTACAGGCAAGCATTTGTTTCCTGAGAAGACATGAGCTCAGGATGAGAAAGTCCTTCTCCTCTTGCTTCCTAGTTTTCAATAAAATTGTGATTATTTGGAGCTTGTAGTTATGAGAAAATAAACCTAATAAAAATAAAACAAAAACTAGAAAAGCTGATTTGTCAAGAAGCACGTGTAAGTAAAAGAGGCTAAGTTACTGATGACTTTATTAAACTTTTGAACAAGATTTTAATCTCCTATTTCTGGACGTTGTTTTTAAGTAATTGTAGTTCTGGTTGTAATAACTGTTAAATTATGTTTTTAAGTCTTTTACCCAAAGAAGAAATCCTTAACAACAAATCCTGTATACATGAACAGTTTAGAAACAGCCCAAGAAGTAATATTGCACTATGAAGAATCCGATTTGATGTTATCATATTTTTTAAATCACAAAAAAATGTTATGTGAGCCTTGCCTTAAAAGGTCAAGAATTGTATTTATTCTTCAAGTTTTTCCAGCTAAAAAAGTATGACTAGTACAGTGAAGTAAAACTAAAATCTATTTTCTAACTTTCTATTTTTATGGAAGTTGGATTTACTGGCTAATAATATCCTGTGCATTTAAGTTACTTTTGCTTTTACTATGCCTAGTTAGAGTGGAAATGTAGTTAATGAAATATATATGTAGACATATTTTTCTCACAGAGTTTCAGAGTTGCAAAAGAATATTAACTCTCTCTATGCCACATGTGTTAAATATTTGCTAAGACTTTTCTTACATCCTCTGGTGATAGGAATTGGAATAATCATGTTTTACCTTCTAGCAATATTTTCTATAGCTATTACTTCCTTCTGTTGAGAAAAAAAATATTCTCTGTGTAGTTTCCAGTGATTTCAATGCCATTTTATGGAATCACTCATGAAACAATTCAAAAAGAACTAGTTTTCCCACCCTGACATTATTTCCATTGTACGCGTCCTAAGTTTTTAAAAAAGCTGATATAAGTTGAAAAAATTCTACCTGTTATTGGGATACCATGTAATCTATCAATACAGAAATATATACTATAATGTTCCAACCAGGGCACACATATCTATTGGCCCAAAGATTTATCATTTCATTATGGTGAAAACATTCAAGATCCTTTCTTCTAGCTTTTAAGAACAATACGTAGCACATTATCTATAATCACCCTACTGTGCAAGAACACACCAGGACTTCTTCCTTACATCTAACTGTCCCCTGGCATCACTGGCCAGCCTTCTCCCTCTTTCCCTCTGTGCTTCATTCCCAACCTCTGGTAATCAACCTGCCAGTCTCAGTTTCTATAAGATAAACATTTTTTAAGATCCTGCAGAGGAGTGAATATCTTTATGTGTCTGGATTACTTAGCATAGTTATCTCTAGTTCCAGCATGCTAAATTCTAAAAGAATGATTACAGTGCACTATTTTTTTTTAAAAAACTCAATAATTTGCTGAGTATCTTCCTACTATCTTTTACATCAGCATCTATTCAATTATTTTCTTAAGATGACTCATCTTTTTAGTTATACAATTCTTGTTT
This sequence comes from Hydrochoerus hydrochaeris, assembly GCA_004027455.1. Classification (NCBI taxonomy): domain Eukaryota; kingdom Metazoa; phylum Chordata; class Mammalia; order Rodentia; family Hydrochaeridae; genus Hydrochoerus; species Hydrochoerus hydrochaeris. The sequence continues at coordinate 8,236 of PVLA01001606.1, read as the reverse complement.
CACTCCAAGTAGACATAGGCATTACATACTTTTTCGATATCTCAGTTAGATTTTAATTTTAGAGATTATAAGTAAATTTCAAAATGAAAAATTAATGTTCAGCCTACTCATATGTACTCATATTGAGAAGCTGTTTATTAGATGTCTTCTTATACATATGTTTTCTTTCTTAAACTTTGCTCTTCCTACTATGTCAGTTCCTCTTTCTCTGATTCACTAACTTCATTTCTTCTTTTCTTTCTTTCTTGCTCTTGAAAAGAAAATTATAACTTCACTTAATATGAAGCTACAAAGTGTAATGATTGTGAATCTTTCAAATTAAATAGATCTTTCATTTCAGGATTAGGCATAGTTTATTTTTTCCCATTACTATTGTAGCAAAATTCAGACTCTGGTAAGGCATATGTCTTTGATCTGCAGTAAGTAATTTTTATTAAAAATTAAGAAAGGTGACACAATAAATTCTTTCTATGCATATTCAATTGGAACTATCCTTCCAATTGAGATAGTATGTTTGTCTATCTCAGTTAGAAGGATAGTTATTTTAATAATTTAAATAACTCGTACAAATTCATTATAATGCAATGAATGTAAGCAACACATTTGGATTGCATTTATTTTCTAGGAAAATTTTGCTATATCAAGGCAATTAAATGTATCTTCATATACATATCATGGAATAATTTTAGTATTGTATAAATGAGAAATTCTCTGAAGCTGTAATGCAGAAATTCAAAGACAATCAGCAATAAATTTAGATATTAATACATTGGAATAAAGTAAGGAAAACAATTTTTAATAATTAATTTATGTGATAATTACAAAAGCCATTTTATTTTTCTTTTACTGCATTTTTAATTTATGAAATCATAAAGTTTTACATATTGCGAGATACCATGTAATGTTTTGATACATATTTGTGTTGGAATTGTTCAAATCAAACATTTGACTCCTTAAACATGTTACTTTTGAATACAAATTCTCAAATAATTTTTATAGGTTTTTGAATTTTATAGTATGTTAGTGTTATCTATAGTTATCTTACTATGAAGTAGCATACTAGAATGCCATGACCCATGCAGGCAGTAAGGTCCTAAGAGGCACAGGAAATGGGAGATTAAAAAAAAACAGACACATAAAAGGAAAGCTGGGACCAGGTGGGACCTGACCTCTCTGATGAAGAAGCAATGGCAACCTAGCATGGTCTGAGTTTTTATTTATACACAGTGAAAAGGGGGGAAGCTCGTGATAGGGCTGAAAATGCAAGCTCTCAGTGTTTTGCTGAGAACACTGAAAGTGAAATGTTCTCAGAGTTACCTGTGCTGTAGTTAACAGGGAAGAACACTGACCCCAGCACTTTTTGGTATGAGCTAGAGGTAACTTGTTTACATGGTCTGCCTCTGGCAGCCTGTGTCCCCAGGACTGTCTTTGCTTTAGTCCCCAGAATTGGTTCACGTGGCTCACATATACCACTTCTTCTAGGGGCTGGCTTTGCTCTAGTACTGAATGTGTTGTCTATCTCCAGCTCAGCTGGTCCCTGCACTAGGACTTCATGAATTTATTTAACTGAAATTCTGTACCCACTGCCATCCATCTCTTCACCTTTCTTATGCTCATCCCAGTCTGTGGTAACCACCATCATACTCTCAACTTCTAGCAAATCAGATTTTAGATTCTGCATCTGTGTGTGATTGTGTAGTACTTGTCTTCCTGTGCTTATTTCACTTAACGTACTGATCTCCAGTTTCATCCACGCTGTTGTGTACGACAAGATTTTACTCTTTTTTATGGTTAAGTTATATTTGCTTGTGTACGTTTTGATCAGTTATTCATCAATTACTTTTTATTCATTGATTAATTTACATATGTTTAGGTTGTTTCTATTTCTTGGCCATAGCTGTGCTATAATGACATAGGAGTGCAGAATCACTTTGACATACTGATCTATTTTCCTGTGGCTATATACCTGGTTGTGGAATTGATGGATCGCAAGGTAGTTCTATTTTTAAATTTTTTGAGGAATCTCCATACTGTTTTCTATGTGATGGTACTAATTTATATTCCTAGCAACACTATGGAAGGGTTTCCCTTTCTTTACATTCACTCCCGCACTTATTATCTTTAGTCTTCTCCATAATATCCATTTTGGTTGAGATCAGATGGTTTTTTTTTTTTTTTATTTCTCTGGTGGTTGCTGATCTGAATTTTTTTCTCCTCCATGATCCTTTTTGACATTTGTGTTTCTTCTTTTGTGAAATGCTTATGTAGCTCTATTACCCATCTTTTAATTGGGTTATTTGTGGGAAAATCTGCTTTTTTATGCTATTGAGTTTTTGGAGTTACTCATATATTTTGAATATCAAGCCTTGTGAGTTGTATGGTTTGCAAGCATTTTCTCAGGTTGGGGGTTTAGGTCAGCGGCACAAGCTCCTGCCCAGCTAATGCTAGGTCATGCGTTTGATCTTTGTACAAAAAATAAGCAAACAAAAAACACAAGAAAGTACTTTCTCCCATTTTATAGGTTTCTCTGAATTCTGTTGTTTCTTTCTGAAGAATCTTTTCAATTTGATGTACCCCCATGTGCATATTTCGACTCTATTTTTTTGAGTTTTGTGATCCTGTTAAAAAAGATTTGCTCATGTCCCTATCACAACAATTTTCTATACATTTTCTTCTAGTAGTTCCTAGATTTTGGGCTTCCACTGAAGTATTTAATCACTTTTAGTTGATTTTTTATAACTAGAGAGACATAATGTCTAATTTTCTTCTTCTGCAGGTAGATATCTAATTATTCCAGCATTGTTTGATAATCCCATGGGTTATTAGCACCTTTGTTGAAAATCTGTTGGCCATAGACATATGAGTTTACTTCTAGGTTTTTTGCTCTGTTTCACTTGTCTGCATGTGTGTTTTTATGCCAATATCAAGAAGTTTTATAACTATGCCTTTGTAATATGTTTTAAAGTTCAGTAGTATAACAATTCCTGCTTTGTTGTTTTGAGTACTGTTTTTCTGTGTGTATGTAATTCTATATAATTTTTAAATTATTTTGTTTATTCCTTAAAACATTTTATTGCTTTTTTGATAGAGGTTATACTGAATCTGTAGAGTATTTTGGTTAGTATAGCTTTTAACACTATTTATTCTTCCAATCCATAAACTTGGTCTCTTTTTACTTTTTTTTCTCTCTTGAATTTATTTCAGCAATGTTTTATGTTTTTCATTGCAGATATCTTTTACCTTTTTTGCATGAATTTATCTTAGATCTATTATTTTCAACTTGTAGTTATGGTAAATGGAATTGCCTAGTTAATTTTTATTTCTGAATTTTATTTTTGAGAAATCCTTTGATATATAGCAGTGCTATTGATGTTTCTGAATTAGTTTTGTCTTGAAATTCTAACCAATTTTTTCATCAAGCTTTTGGTATTTTCTTTATACAAGATCATGTTTTCTACCAAGACTGACAATTTGAATTTTTCTACTCAATTTGGATGCCATGTATTTCTTTCTCTGGCCTGGATGCTCATTCAGAACACTGCCAAGTACAAGTGGAAAATGTTGTCTTCCTTGTCCTGTTTCAGATATTAGATAGCTTGCAACTTTCCTGCTTTCAGTATTATGTTGATGTTTTTTGTGTGCAATATCATTTTGGAATTGAAAATTATTTATTCCAGTCTTCTTAATCTGGCTTTCTTTGTGCCTATCTGCAATGGTTGGTACATTGTGTTAATTTGAGAAATTTAGAAGTTTAACAAGTGACTCAGCAGTTCTAAGTCCTAGGATGAAGAGGACTTGCTTAAGGCAAGTGTTTATGCCTAACACATTGTAATTGTTGATTCATTGTGTCAACTTGAGAAATTTAGAAGTTTAAGCAACTCAGCAGGGGGCCAGAGTCATCACTTTGTAACCATCCTCAGCTTGTGCAAGAGGAGGACTCACAGAGTATTAGTGCTTCAATCACCCTAGGGTAGGTAGCCTGCTTATAGTGTAAGGGAGGAAAAGAAGCTTGCTCTGCCCATCCCCCACCACCTTTTTTGCTCTTGTTGCTTTTTATCTCTCTTTCTCTTTTTTTCTTTCTTTTTTTTTTTTTTTTTTTGTACCAGGGATTGAATTCACGACTGTGTGCTTGCAAGGCAGGCACTTATGCCGCTGAGCTAAATCCCCCAGCCGCACTTTTGCTGTCTTTTGCTGCCATGAACAGTGGCCCCTCTGCCATGTCATCCTGCCTAGGAGCCAGCTAATTATGGACTGAAACCTCTGCAAACTGTGAGCTAAATAAATCTTTCTTTCCATAATTTTGGGCATTAGGTATTTTGTCTAAGCAACAAGAGAAAAGAAGCCAAGACTATCTTTCAGCAATTCTAAACTGACCAGATTTTTTGGGAGCCTGCTATTGTTGTGTTGCCACTGTTTCAATGTAAGAGGGAAATTCAAGTCTAGATTTATCTAAAATATATACTTTACCGGTTATTTAAAAAGAGATAGGTACATATCTGGCAAGAATTGTCCTGGGGCTTCAATAGGCCTGTGATTTTATTTGTGCACTCTGAGAATCTATCCAGCCTACGGCAATCCCCATAAATGTACAGGCTCAGGATCTTATACCATAGATGTGAACACCACCAATGCTGCAGAACTGTGTGGCATTTCAGGCCCACAGACTACCAAGACTACCACAACATTTGGGAAAGACCAAGGTCCACATAGATTTGGAGTACATATTACTAAATTGGATAGCTGGCTCAAATCTGCTTCAAATAGCCATAGGAGAATCTAGGTAGAGTAGATATTTTATGGTTCATATACCATCTTCTGGCCCTACAGCTTTTGTAGAGGATCCATCCATGAGCACATTGCTGGGGATGGTGACCATTAGGACCTGCCATGGCTTAGGTTTCACAAGCTTAGACATGAAGTTCTAAGGTAAAGTCTTGTGCTTATTACACTGTCCTACCCCTCATGAATGGGATATTGTATCTTGCCATGGTGCCTGTGGTCAAGGTAGTATTTGTGAAAGTAGTCCCTTCATCAACTATGCTGACACTAAACTGGGTCATGCCTGAGACAGAGTTGCAAGAACCTGCATAGTCCTAGGGGGTTTATGGAGGCTCCTATGTCGATTTTGGTGTCATAGGCTGAAACGTAAGTCCATAACATAGGAGTGCAGTGTCTACCCGGTATTGCGGAGTTTGAGAGACCCATCTCTGAGCACTAGCCTGGAGATAGCTGTGCTATCTCAGCTATTACAATAGGAGAATGGGTAGTAGAGACAGTCCCTTGGCCACCAATGCTGTTGTTATGCTAGGTCACAACATCTCATAGCTGAATCTCATAGCTACAGGGGGTTGTACAATCATGGAGGAGAGTGGTGTGACCCCAGTCTACTTCAAGCCTGAAAATGATGTTGGTTGCAACTAGATTCAGTCTCAGTGGCATACCCTTCTCCCATTGATACCACAGAGGCCTGTCTAGAAGCGCAATCTGTGAACTCCAGCTTAAACGCAAAATCTTTAGTTTCTTCCAGATGTTAGTTCTCCCATAATTGGTCTGCTACTGGCCTCCTAAAGATCTATAATAGATTTCTTGACTTTATCCTCAGCTGGTTGTTTAGTGCTCCCTCCTTTGCTGCCTGAATTTGAGGTAGGGATGCTGCTTGAAGTCAGTAGCTTGACCTGTGCCAGTTCCCATGGCTCAGTCTGTGGGCAGTAGCCTGGTGGTAGTGATTGAGAAGCTTTCCTAGTATTGATTTCCACTGTGGTGGATTTCATTCAGGGCTTCAAGTCAAAGGCCTGGAGTGAGTTATCTCTCTCTACAACAGGAAGCATCTCATTCAGTCCTTGGCTGTTTGAAGTTGGGGGAGGAGTGGTGTTCACAGGCCTCTGCTTCTTCATTCTTTTCCTTTTGTTATACTAAGAGCACACATTACATTACGGGTCATCTTACTTGATTTTGTTAGCTCTTGTAAAAGTAGTTTAGTGGGTCATAATTGGTTAATGTTGTGTATCTGAGGGAGAAGATCCTTGGTATGTCTTGCTGAACCCCCATCTTGTATTATTTTGTTGGCTCTTTTGAGACAAGGTCTTAGTATGTAGTTCAGGCTGGCCTTGAACTCATTATGTAGCACAGACTGGATTAAAACTCACAGTGATCCTTCTGGCTCAGCCTCCCAAGTATTGGGATTCCAGGTGTGCACCCCCATGCCCTGTTTAGTGCCTATACTGTGCTCTTAGAATGAAGAGTGTGAAGTCTACATTAAAAGATAATTGATACGGATTTAACTAAACTGGAAGGACATGTTTTCTTAATTTTTTATGCTTTTATTATTATATATTTTTTAATGATCCTCTCCCTGTCTAATTTGGATACATGTGTCCTTATTTCTTAAAATTTTTATCAGTACATATTTGCATTACAGTGTGATTATATTGCTTGTGTGGAGCTGATACATATACATAAAACATCTTAATTTTTTTCATCCCCTCTAACTTCATCTTTTATTCTGCTTCACTTTATTATTATCTATCTTAAATTTATGTATCTTAAAGAAAAACCTCAATTATAATTTATGCTTATTTTCCAGTGAAACTAAATATAATAACAATATTTGGTTTTTGTACTTAAGACATAAGGAATTAGTAGTTGGGATATACCTGATGTATGATGTGCATAAATAACTACATAGATGCTTGAATAATATGGACTGAAGCCAACAATGTCTCTGATGCTACTCACTTTCCAAAAATTTAACATCCTTATGTAATTAAAAATAAAACAAAATCAAGTAAAACAATGCAAATTTTGGCAGTACAATTTCTTTCTTTCTTTCTTTCTTTCTTTCTTTCTTTCTTTCTTTCTTTCTTTCTTTCCTTCCTTCCTTCCTTCCTTCCTTCTCTCTCTCTCTCTCTCTCTCTCTTTCTTTCTTTCTTTCTTTCTTTCTTTCTTTCTTTCTTTCTTTCTCTCTTTCTTCTTTTTATGGTACCAGGAGACAAACTCATGACTTTACTCTTACCAGGCAGGTACTGTGTTGCTAACCTATAACCTTAGCCCTCTGTATATTATTTTGAAAGACTGTAACATTCTCCTTCATGAAAGGTAGAAATGCCCAATATTTTTAATGGTTGGCATAAACTGTTGGATTAAGGTGATTTATGGGACAATCCTACTTCATTCTATTGGCTTTTATTCAACACAGTACAAGAGCTTTTCTAGGTTAATCGTGGCTTTTGTTGCTCTTGAATCTTTTTTTGGTGATCTAAATCTCCCATTTAATCAATTTCACGTTAGCATCTATGTATTGGTGATAAATATGTGGTTGTTTTATAAATCCTGTTTTCATTCCCTTTCTTGATTTAAGTGAAGGCTTCATGAACCTTATTAAAGAAGGATTTATCCATTTGCCTCTGTTTTATCCTACTAAATTACCTATGATAATTTGAGATATGTAATTCACAGTTACTTTTATGCTTTGGATGCATGTATCATATTTAAGATTGTATAAAGGTGTGTTAACCCCTTTGCTTGTCTTTCCATGGCATAAAATCTTTAAGAAATCAAAAATAAGTGCATTAATTACACTTCTCTTCCAAGAAAAAAAAGATTTTCTTAAATAAGAAAAATAGTACTCTGAAATCTGAGCTGGTGATAGGAAGATGCCCATTTGCATACTTGTATTGCACTAAAGGCTGTTGGTGATCTACATCAAAATTTTTTTCAGTAGGTCAAATGTCTGAATTGTTCTTTTGCAACAATAAAAACATGTATATTGATTGATTTCTTCATATTCTCCTACTCAGTCATTCAAGTGTTAATGATCTACACTGATAATCAAAGGTAAAAATAACCCCAAAATAGAACAAAGTGAAGAAAATTAACCTATTGCTTCAGTATCCTCCAAGTCACTAGTGTAAGTTAAAGTTGAAGCATTATTATTAACATGAACTTAATTTTTCCCTTTTTGATAACTACCAGTAAACTTATTTCATTGCTAGCTTTATCATAATCTGTACTTAGGGTGTTAGTGTATCTGTTTGTCTCTGTAGAGTAAATTGCCTGTTGCCGGAGTCCAGCTGCAGCAGGGCTAGGGTTTCCCAAAGGTGGTCAAGGAGTCGGCGATTGAGAGACAGAAAACACTGCACACCAGTCTGTGAGTGAATCTGAATCCGCCTTTATTTTTTAGAAGCTGGAATATATATTTGCCAACCCTGGCAACAACCCCCAGCCCCAAGCAGGAAAC